>BQNB010040545.1:0-41172 GCA_026074375.1 Tanacetum coccineum
ATTTTCGGTTACAAAGATTCAAGAGTTGTTTGGTAATCGACGTATAATACAAGGTATTTAGTTCGTGAAGTTAAGCCTAGCAAGCTTAACGTGTTTGGTTGACGTGACTGTGTGAGCAACCGTAGAGGCGATTGTTTTAGTCGCTTAATTCCTTTTCTTGATCAATTATCAAAGAGGTACGCGTTTTCTTTTACTTCTTGTATACGTGTTAATCATATGCTATTACTAGATCCAATCCGTTGCGTACTCGTAGTAACTTGGTTACATAGATGTTAAATCCCAACATTGGCGCGCTACCATCACACACCAACCAGTTTTACTAACTTTAACCAACCTTTCCACAACACAGGCTATATCTGGCCGTTTCTCGGCTGTTGGTTTCACACAGATGGCCACCAAAACCGCCAACTGTCTCACAACCATAGATTGCAAGATATTCATATTCGGATTGAAAACCTTGTGATACTCACCAGATCTAATTAAAGGTTAAATCGCACGGCGCAAGACATGGATCAAAATAACCTAAAGTACAGAAGGTGGAGTAGTGCGGATGTTAGCATCGTGGCCTCGTAATGATTAACCAGAGGTGACAACATGTGTAACTGATAAACCTGCTTTGGCCACCCGGAGCGCGATTTTCACTCAACCGGGCGGTTAATTTTTGTTTTTATGTAACAAGTGGTATAAAGAGCCGTTAGGAATGTGTTCCACAACTATTAGTTTGCGTCCAATTGGATCGGACACAAATCCTAATAAGTTGACAAATCTCGTGCTCCTAACCTTAGACAATATTTCTATTATTTCTTAATCAGCTGTATCAACTAATAACAAAATAGTTTTTTTAACGGCTGCGATTAAGTTTCCATTATCGAGATTTGCTTTATATACGGACCCATGGCTGAAACTGAAGTCTGTTATAATGTAATGTTTGTGTTGCGGGAAGGAAGAACAAAAGTGCTTTATGAGGAGTATATAAATACGAATATCGTTATAGATTCGAATACATTTCACTTAGTGGCATGTCACTTTCTATAACAACAAATGCACATAGTGCCTTGACAAGTTGTTACTACTGGTTCCCCTAGTTGAGGCATGTCATTTATGAATCTTTGAACACAAATATCAAATCCGCAAGTTCTTGGTGCAAAGTTGTAATTGAATGATATTAAATCATTACCTGAAACCAAAATATTACACAATTTAATTAGAAAAATGAATACAGTAACTCTTTTAGAATAATACAAACTACTATTGTAAGAAATAAAACTCGGTTAGGCCGTTACCAATCCTTTTGCAGAACGGATCATATGGCCCCGCAACAATTTCTTTTTGAAAACATGTAAATAACATACAAATGAAAAGAAAACACATGATTTTTTTCTCCATAGCAAACTTATTAGCTATCGTCAAGTATAGAAATTATTTAAAATTATACTCTCATACCGTGATATTTATATATGCTTTTACGAGGCCAGCATTGAAATTTGCATTTATCATACAATACGTTTTCTTTTATGTAATTAAATGTTACTTATAGCATAAAAGGCATCTAAGACAAAAGAAAAACGTTTTTCCTTTTTCTAAATAATTAACAAGCTGTTACGATTTTATAAACATGTTTCTTTTAATCACGTTATGACTTTCCTTTCTTTAGAACCAAAAATACGTTACATAAATGAGATCAAATCACTCCTTTTTTTGGATATGAAACAATAAATTGAATGTTTTCAACGAGGGTAGTTTTTCGCAATTTTACGCATAGTGCAACGGGTATTTTGTAAATACCCGGGGGGCTATTTCGTAATTTTTTTTAAAAAGGTAGTTTTTCGTAATTTTACGCATAGTGCAAGACGTATTTTGTAAATATCCGAGGAGCTATTTCGTAATTAAAAAAACGGGTCGGACCGGGTCAACCCGCCAAAAACCGGCCGGGTCAACCCGCCGGAAACAACCTGGTCAACCGGCGCATTAAATGGAGGAGCATTAAAAGTGGGGCACGCAACCCAATTTATGCTCTTTATATATTCTTAAAGCCACCAAGTACCTTTGAACCGTCTCATTGGTGTTGTGGAAAAAAATGCTTCTACATCAATACTTTTTCGCATAACACAAGAATTCATCGCAACACCAAAAACACCCCTCCTCATTAACACCAGATTTTGATATCATCGTGCACCCCTAAACCTCATATTTTTTCTTCATTTATTAAAATAGAACAAAACATTAAAACAAAATTTAAATTTCATTAATAAAATAAACATAAAAAAGGTACATTAAATAAAAATAAGATATAAGACATAAGCATAAAACTAATAAACTAAACTAGTTTCTGATAAAATATTTGACACGAACTTCGTCTTTAAGCTCCTCGATCTTTGCGGCGTATGCCGAATGCATCCAAGTGGTGTCCAACCCAAGCATATTCAAGTTCTCGTTCCTTTTATTAGAGTTGGAAACATCAAGTCTCGCCATAGTCTCACGCTCCATTCGTTCATCTTGGCGCCGTCTAAATTTTATTTGTTATTGCTTCATTCGAATCTGCTCATATTTGGGAAACCAAAAGTGTTGATGATTTAAGAATGTTAAGAATGATGACTTTTTTTGGAAACCAAAATGCTGTATAAGATTATAACGTTGACTTTTATGCTTTCATGGATTGTCGGGTGGACGTGACAAATGATCATCTCCAAAAAGCTCGGGTTCTTCATCTGCCAGAAGCTGATATGAAAGAAATTCTTCACAACCGAATGTGGGAATCCAAATCCTACCAAACTCATGAAGATCACATGACGCTGTACGAGGCTCTGGAGAAGTCTATGGCCCGAGATAACAGAGACCAGCTCCTGTCTGACTTGGCTGAAGCAAGGAAAAAGAAGAAAAAGAGACAGGGCTCACCTAAAACACCATCTGGCTCTCCACCTCATCCTCCACCTCCTCCACCACCACCAGCAGGTCCCTCTGGAACTTCAGGAGCCTCTGGCGCTTCTGGGTCGTCTCAATCACCACCTCCTCCTCCACCTCCATCCAACAATCAGGGTGGTCAGTCTACAAGCACCGCTGCCCCCAGCTCCTCAAAGACGGCTGCTTCAGCAGAATATACGGCTTGGACGATGACCGACACCAGACTTAAGCCGTCGGTCTCACCAATTCCTGAAGAACTTCATATGGGTGACGATACGACTGCAGACGAACAAGCATACTCATCTAGTGGTGAAGACGTTGGACGTGATCATATTCCCACTGTAAACTTGAGGCAGAGTTGGTGGAAGCCTATCACTGAAGACCGACCTGCTACACCTGAACCTGCCTGGTCCATCCCATCATCTGATCTGACCGTCCCAACGAACAACTGGGCCTCTGCTCTGAAGTCTACCTATACACCTCCACCAGAGAACTCACTACTTGCTCAGATCGGTGATATGGCAACATTCATAGACTGGTATTGCAAAAAGCAAGGAATCTCTGAACTGTCTCCAAAAGACCTGGAAGGCCCTGCGTACGAAATTGTCAAAGTCTTTCATCCAGACATAGTGCATCTCCAGTTCTAAATGGAAGAATGCCACAAACTTCTCACCGATCAAGTGGACGATGCAATCCTAAGGTACAACCTCAGCAACCCACTACCGTTGGGTGGTGATCCGGGTCATGTCACAATACAACCGGATTTCTTCTTCAACAAAGACTTGGTATATCTACGGTACGGCCGCAAATTAGGCAGGCCCGCCTTATCAATCTCGAAGATGAAGGCTGCCTATTATCCTGATGTAGGCCTAAAGCAAATGGTACCGGATCAGATGTGGATTGAAGAAGAATGCAAGTATGACGTCGCTGCGATGTATGGTATATCTCACTGGTGGTTTCAAAGACAACGGTTCTACATTGATCGACACACATCTGAAGGTGATCGCAGGGCTGTACGGACCCATATGCGTATCTTAAGTGTCGTCAGAATTGAAGTCTTCCCAATGTATGGGTACAATTACATGAAGAAGATTGTCCTTCGTCGAGCTGATCTCAAAGAATATGTCATCGCGGAAAGGGACTTCAAATATCTGTACCCTAGTGACTTTGAAGATCTGTACTTGTTGAATCTTCAAGGTCACTTGAACCATCTCTCACCCGAAGACAAAAAGATTCTCACTACTGCTGTCAACTTATGGACCAGAAACTTGGTTATCAGACAACGCGTAGAAGACTTCCAGCTGGGGATTGAGAGCTACCAGACGCAGTTAAACCTCACCAAACCTCGATGGGATGCCAAGGGATTTGAGTACAAGCATGACTTCACAGTAATTGACTCTCCAAGGGCCGTCACGTTTAGGGACAAATATGGGGTTCAGATGATCATGAGGTTCAATGAAATCCACAAGTTCAGTGATGGTACTCTACACCAGATTGATGAAGCGTTGGATTACAGAGTCAAGGAATTCAGGGTCAACAGGAGGAATCCGGGTTTGGATACACGGTTTTGGACGAAGAAAGACGTCGACAGAAGCAAGGAGTTTATGTTTGCCATACAGAAACGACTTAAGACAAGACGTATCTTCCGGAATCTGGAAAGCTTTGTTGGTGGCAGGATAAGAGAAGGAGACTACCGACTGCTGAAGAGAACCGAATGAGGGGTAGTTTTCTTATATGTTGTTGTCATATGTACATTCTAACGTAGTGATTAAACTGTCTCTTAGGCTTGTATATTAAGTATTCATATGTTCCATAATCGGCTTGTATAAACCTGACACACTTTCTCCCAAATTTTCCTAACTTAAATCAATTGAGACCCAAAATCTCAACGGATTTGAAATTTTTGCTCGGGGGAGAAAATGTGATTTAATTATGAAAATCTGATAAAAATTGTGATTTCTTAACTCAAGTGTAGGCTCTCCTATATGTGCTAAACTCTTTCGAATATCGATGCACATATTGAGGGGGAGCGAATGGTTATGATGGCAATTGTGGAATCACCTAAGACCGACCATGTAATTACTTTATCGGAGTTATAAGGATGGTAAGGTTAGGTACTCGATCCCACGATCCCGCCAGAGCCGGAGGGATCTACCCAGGGACAATCCACTAGTTAGTGTAGAAGTCCTTAGGTATGATTATAAAAGGAGTAATGTGAGAATAAGGGAATAGTGCGGACTGAGATGGAGCTAGTACTGGAACACACCCAACAAGGTTCTAGTAATGAAATCTCGGTAAGCACTGAAGGGGTTGAAGAATGAAAAAGAAATGCTAAGATAAAGGGTGAAAAGAAAGCAGCCCTCCTTAAACCTTAGGCAGAAACCGGGTCACTACATATGCTGTCAGAATCACATGGTTGATTGCTGACATTGAAGACAAGTATCATGGACCCAGTGATACGCTGCACAACCCTCCCTAGCCACTCAAGATCCCTCAAAGGATTCTTGTTTCACTTCTCACGGAGATCAATACATTTCTATCGTCTCTCTCACTCCGAGTTAGACGATATTAAAAAGGTGGCAGTTCACTCTAGCCTCCGACTACCAAAAACCAAAAATGCACTATTGAGTCTAGAGCTATGAGATCATCAATAAATCTCGTTAGGACACTATTCCAATATACTTGTGTTTCACACACTGTGAAAACAAGGATTATCTTAAGAGTCCTACGCATTATCCTTGTGATATTGCCAGAACATCCGAGTGATACGAAAGTATTCACAGTGAAGATGGAAATCCTGCTAGAGCCAACATCAAACAAGCTCTAGGTAGGTGACTTGTGAGATCCTTAATGGATCAAACTTGTGACACTGGGCATCGATTCGGTCCAGATTATGAATTGACGGAGGATGAATTTTGATAAAAGCTTAAAACTCTCGATGCGTTACAAAAATCACTTTAACTAGTGACACATCGATTGATTTTTAAATCAATTTTATCTTCAATCGGTGAGATAGTAACTCACTGATTCACTCTTACCGTTCTATTAGTAGCAATACTATTAGTGAGGTAGCCTGCTTTGAGGTGTCCGGTAAAGAGATACTAGCAAGTACAATGAATCTAATGCATCTGCGTTAGATGATCTAACATACTTTGTCTACTTTGAGACGCTCCGGTTTGAGAACGGCTAGCATAGATGCGAAACCCTGTCAAGGAGATTCTTTGGAATTCTACCTGATCACAGGCAGTTTTCTACTAATTAACGGGGAACCGTAGTTCTTGCAACCTTATTCAATGAAAGTGAACAAAGTCACTTTCGTTTGTTTATTACTAACATATACATGCAGGAATCCCGACGGTAGCTGCTGCTGGCAAGAGACACATCGATTCATAACCTTATGCTCACACCTCATATTCTTAATCATAGACATCATGATAACTGAAAGACCTACAACACAGCTTTCGTAACTCTGATGCTTGCTATCATGATCTAGAAAAAAGTGAGCTTGCTAGTCCGAAGGTCACAACATCATATGGAGGCAATACCACTCTACAAAGGTGATTTAGAGATTTGTTGTGTCTGATGACCTCAAAGAAAGCTCAAAGATCACACAAGTCAATGGATACGATATATTAAAGATCAAGAGATTTAACCTCACTTCAAGTGTTCGACACCCTACTTACCACGAATCTACCACTGACCAGGTACACTGCTCGTTAAAGTGTTATTTTTGGTTAAGTCGGCAAAATATAAATTTAAAACATAAATTATAAAAATATACACCACACAACGACACATCAAGTTTTTGGCGTCGTTGCCGGGGAGTGAAAATTAATCTTGATTTTTATTTTGTATTTTGGTTATTAGATTAGATCTAACCCTTAGGAGTAGTGTATATTCTGTATATTTTTGTATATTTGTTAGTTTAATTGTTTGCTTGTATATTTGTGTGTTTAATCAAATTGTTTTCCTAATATACTGTTCTGGTTGATAACCCGATACGGCGTATCCACTTCCATCGGATACGGCATATCCAACTTTCTGTTCAATACAACATATTCATTCAAAATATTAATATGGCGTATTCACTTCTATTGAATACGGCGTATTGATCATCTGAAAACAGAATCAGAATCTTATTTTTCATATTTGATTTCCGTGCTAATTTTCTTCTATCCTAAAGAGCCTATCATACTGATTGTTTATCCCGTGTTTCAGGTAGTGCATGACAAGGAGTTCAACGAACAAACTATTCACGCCTTTCAAGGACCCGGAACGAGAATTTTGATCATCTAGGAAGCACTTCAAGACACTAAGTCTTGACGAATTGAGATCGTCTGATTTCAATTTATTTTCTGACCAAGAATACTCGGAGGAAGAAGTTGCGAAAACAATGGCGGAAACCATGGAGCAATACATGAGCAAAACTCGAGCCGACTATGTATCGGGAGTTGCTAGGCCTAAAATTGAAGACAATGATAACTTTGAACTAAAAGGCCAATTTCTCAAGGAACTACGAACCAACACTTTCAGCGGTTCGGATCATGAAGATGCAAACGAACACATTGAGAAAGTTCTTGAGATAGTCGATCTATTCCACATTCAAAATATTACTATAGACCAAGTGATGCTTAGAGCATTCCCTATGCCCTTAACTGGAGCCGCAAGCCATTGGCTGAGAAACGAACCAACTGGTTCAATTACAACTTGGGATGGTCTTAAAACAAATTTTTTTGAACAAATATTGCCCACCTGCTTGAACTGCAAAGAAAATGGAGGAAATCAACAACTTTCAGCAAGAACCAGCTGAAAACCTCTACCAAGCATGGTAGAAATTTAAAGAACTCTTGATGAAGTGTCCTCAACACTATTTAATGGAGATGCAGGAGATAATCTTGTTCTATAATGGATTGAGAATTCCTACTCGACAGATTCTTGATTCAAGAGGTGCAATACCATCTAAGACTGTTGCTGATGCAAAGGTAGCCATCCAAGAAATGGCTGAATACTCTCAGAAATGGCACAATGGAACATCTAGGTCAAGAAGTACTGAAACTTCTGATGGGTTGGCAGCTATACAAGCACAACTCAATAATCTTAGGAGAGAGATCAAGAAAGTGAATGAAAAAGTCTATGCTGCTCAAGTTGGATGCGAACAATGCAAAGGACCCCATTACATCAAAGATTGCCCACTCAAAGAAGAAGGGAAAACCCTCGAAGAAGCTTACTATACGCAATTTGGTGGACCTTTTCAAGGAGGAGGATATAGAGCAGCAGCTCTGGGATTCTATCAAAGGAATAATGCGAATCCTTCGTACCAAGAACGAAGGCAATCTATGGAAGATACCCTGAGCAAGTTTATGAGTGAATCAACAAAGAGACAAGAAGAAAACTCCAATTTGATTAAAGAAATCCGAGCTTCAACGGATGCTGCCATTAGAAACCAAGGAGCATCGATTAAAACTTTGGAAATTCAAATCGGGCAAATGAGCAAGGTACTACAGGAAAGAGGATTTGGAAGTCTACCTAGCTCTACTGAAGCAAACCCGAGAGATCAAGTCAAGTCAATCTCGACTACTATTGAAGCTGATTCATACCCGATACGCCGTATTGGATCCTCCCAATACGCCGTATCCACTGGACAGAACCGTACACTAATGTACGAGACAAGACAAACGACGATTCCGTTTCCAAGTCGTTTGAATGGTTACTACTGTGAAGAAAAGAAGGGATCATATGGACCACAATTCTCGGAAGCTTACTCTGAAGCTTCACATATCAATAATTCCATACCCAGAAAGGAGAAAGACCCAGGGAGTTTCACTTTACCTTGCTTTATTAATAATGTTTGCTTTGATAATGCCCTTGTTGACTTAGGAGCTAGCGTTAGTGTTATGCCTCTCTCGACCTACCTTAACTTAGGATTAGGCGAATTAGCTCACACTAAGTTAACAGTTGAATTAGCAGACAAGACGTGAAATATCCAAAAGGAATAGCTGAAAACGTGCTAGTAGGCATTGGTAAATTTGTTTTCCCGGTAGACTTTATAATTCTTGATATGCCCGAGGATATCAAAGTGCCCTTGATCCTCGGAAGACCATTTTTGTCTACCACCCGTGCTAAGATTGATGTTTACAAACGAAAGATTACTTTAAGGATTGGGGAAGAAAGAATTATTTTCAAAAGTGTTAAACCTGCTAGTAGTTTAATTAAGAGGGTCTACATGCTAAGTTTAAGAGAAAGAATGGAGCTTGATTTAGAAGCTAGGCTTATGGGAGAGACTTTGGTGATTAATAGATCATTAGACCCTTTGAATGGAGATTACATTGAATTAAATGATCTAAATGAACCATTTGAGCTTAGAAGAAATCAAGGTGATGATTTGATGCCCACTATTGAGGAAGTGAGGTAATTGAGGAATTTAGAACTAGGGATGATGAACTTGATACTAGAATTGATGATTACCCTAGTTATTGCGACCATGATAAGAAGATCCATATAGATTGTGCCCACAACTTAAAAGTTTTCATGCATGATAGGATTTGAATTTACACACGTAAGCTTCTTCCCATTATTGTATGTTAATGTGATGTCCAAAAAGTTTCATAACTCTTAATGAAAGATAAAATGGTGTACAAAGGGAATAACATTATAGGAGCCTTAATGAATGTGCCTATTTTTGTTGGAACCTTTTCTATTATGACAGATTTTGCGGTTTTAGAAGATATGGATCCTTATCGTGATGAAGGAATGGACTATGTTATTATTGGCGAACCGTTTCTAAAGGAAATTGGAATTAAAGAAAGACGGTTTGAAGGAATGATTACCATTTACAATTGTAATGATGAAGTAACTTACCAAATGGTGCGATCACATCCAAGGTTTAAACACCACACTAATGAGAAATGCAACATGATGCCACCATTACTGAAAGCAAGTAAAAAAGATGAGAAGAATGGAATTTCACATGCATACCAAAAGGTTAAGGGGTTCTACAAAGGATTTTTGAATTTAGGACCCGAATACATTCGAAATGCGAAGACGAAAGAATGGCTCACACGCGGGCACATTAGCGTGCATGAGATGGAATAATGAAGAGAAGCTGAAGAAAAGTCTAACTTAAAGACTTCGCTGTAAACAAAAGTGCTTCCCGGGAGACAACCCGAAATGTTATTTAATTTTGTTATCGAGTCTGTCTTCCCAGACATCAATACGGCGTATCCGCTCCATACCATACGGCGTATTGATTGTCTGGACGTTATCAGTTTTTATTTTTATTGCATTATTATCAGATTTTGAATATGGCGTATTCATTCATTCTGTAGCCGGTATCCACCCGTCTAAAACCCGTAATATTTGTTTAGTTTAGTTTAAATTAACTGTAGGTACCAAGATAGGAATACACATGTTCTTCCTATATTTTATACAGGACCTCGTGAAAGAAATATCGACGAATGTTGGTGGAGAATTTAAATATCTAGAGATCTTGAAGTGTTGGAGTCTTGAAACTTCAAGGCGGCTGTTCAACATAATTTTGCTCATCAACGCAACTTGGAGAATCTATCGATGCTTTATCAGGGGAGTTTTCATTTATTTCTGTTTATAATTTCCCGTATTTAATGTTTTATATATACAACAAGGACGTTGTATAATTCAAGTAGGGGTATGGAATTAGAATGTTTACTTGTCCTATTTTTCACACTAAAATGCTTAAATTATGCTTAAATTTAAAAAAATTTCAAGCATACTTTTGTGAAATTACATGTTACATAACCCGCACACAATAACCCTTGTTAGATATTGTTAGGATTTAGCCTTTCCGTTTCAAATGTTACCCAAAATTCACACAAAATGAGTGTGCCGGTGATGTTGTAGACTTTAGAACTTGGCTTGGTATATCACTCGAGACCGCAATGATAAGTACTATGGATTTAGATGGAGTAACTTGTTTAAATTGGTAAATTTTAGGATTACTCCCAAATTGCCTTTACATGTTGCTTATTAACTAACTACACCGTTTAGTTAACCTCCCGTTTAAACCCTTTTTCCACTCTCATCTTTAGAGTGATGATCCACTAGAACAACCTGTAGAGCCAATCCTTTAGGAATTTACACCAACTCTTTGTTTTGTTACACCCTTACACCTTAACCTACCCTATTAGATTAAGTTTAATTTACAGTTGCTGGTTGCTTAAAGTGTAAAGTTTGTATTTCCCGCGTCTTGTGTCATTTTCTATCTTTGATGCGGTTGGAAATTTGCACATTGCAAATGGGAATGTATATTAGTAGTCAAAGCTCATGTGATTTTACTACCATCACAATTAATGGTGAGTTCAAAGAACAAAGAACTACCGAAGGAATTATCCGGAATTATGATCGTGAAGTTGGTGAAACTACACCGAGATTTGAAGAATAGTTAGCAAAAAAAACTCGAAAAAATGATGAGAAAAATTGCAACAAAAAAAAGAGAAGGAAAGTTTGAAGATAATCGTTTCGCAAGAGCATTACCGAAGGAATTACACGAAGGATCGATTATTCGTTGATACGTTTAAAAAATCAACGATGTAGGTACAAAGTGGAAGATATCGCCTTTTGCCTTGTAGAGTATGTAAAGTTATGGGATGATTGGGAAGTTGACCGTTACGGGAACGCCAACTTAGGTTGTTGTTTTTGAGATCAAGACGTTGTAAATAGTTGTGTCTTTATCATGGTAACGATCCGAAAAAAGTGTCTATCAACTTGTATCTTAAGTCTTAATCTATTTGTTTCTTGATTTTTATTTAATAACAATTTACTTCCCTCTCACCTAATGATTAGCAGTTGGTTTTACGCGAATGAGGATGTGTACGAGCGTGTATGTCTATTTCGTCGTTACGGCCATGTATGCATGTCTCAGCTGCTTTGTTGGTTTATGAATTTTGGTGAAAGTTAGAAGCTTTCTACCCTATATCATTCTTCATCCTAACCGTTGGTTAATTAGAATGAGGATGCGATCGAACACACATGTCTATTCCGTCATTACGGTCATGTATGTGTGCTTCAGCTACCTTGTTGGAGTGGCACTTCTGGTGAAAGATTATAGAATGATCAACCGTAAACCTTTCCATACAAAAACTCATATTTACCTTTATAAACTTGTTACTCCTTAGCTTTAGCGGTGGAGATGTGTATCCTTGCCAAGCTTAGGATAGAATACTCGTCACGACCGAACAATTGAGCGAATTAGTTACATGTTACCACATAGATTAGTTGAGTGATTTGAGTGTTTTCATCTTCCTATTTCGTGAGGTGTTTGGTTGTGTACTTGTAATAGATCAAATAAGTGCTTTAACGGAAAATATCATTAGGGATACATTTTTATAAACTTCTAAAGGCTACTTGAGGACAAGTAGGATTCAAGTGGGGGGATATTTGATGACATCAAATAACATACATTTTATAGCATCATTTATCCCATGTTATTAACCCATTTTGAATAGTTATTGCAAAGAATTGTTCCTTAATCGTTTATATTTGAGAATTGCAGTAATTATGGAGTAATTGGTGAAAAATAGCAAAAGGCGCGCATTCTGGAGCTTAAACGAAGATATTTTAAAGATTACTATTCTGAAGACCAATACGCCGTATCCATCAAGAAGATACGGCGTATTCGTGCCTGCACTCACCAAAGACCACAAAGAATAAAAGCTCAAGAAGTCGTATCCAAAGAGCCAATACGCCGTATTACAAGGATATGGTATGATATAATATTCTGGAAGATATAAAGCATGGTCCCTACTCTAAGAAATCCCCAATATGCCGTATCCAACTCCTTGGATACGCCGTATCGAACCGACTTCCATACCTATAAATAAAAGGCTCAAAAAGGAGTTTTAAGTGTGCTAAATCATATTCTCGATACCTAAACCATAAAAGTTGATTTTCAGAAGAGAAAAAGAGCAGAAGAGGTCAAGCAACGTTATCAATTCCATAGGAGACAACGTGTAATTCCATATACTTTAGTAATCGTTCAAGTTTTTGGTATCATTCGTTAACTCGGTTAGTTTACCTTGGCTAAATAATTACTCTTGTATTTATTAATGACGTTTGAAGGCTAATACCTTCGGGTATTAGGCCCATTATTATAAAGTATGAATGTTTGGTATTTTTTATCTAGATTCTTGATTTTCATAGTTGTATTCTTGTTTATGTTTATCATTTTTTATTGTTTACGCGCTTTTGTATGCGAATATTTTTAATGGATATAGTGATACAAGGACCAAGTAGATGTAGAGTCTGGGATAGCTCTCCATATAGTAATTCATACATCTAGAATAATAGTAATTCTACACAAATATTGTCCTTCTAAGTCTGTGTCTAGGATACGCTTTGGGCTTAACTAGTTAATTGGATATTGCCGATGGTTTATTGATTGTGTTGACTAGCAGGTGACCTAGATAATTCAACAAGTAAGGTTTTGATTCCATTGGATAGTTGGACAAGTGGACTACTAGTGTATGAATTGCCATTAAGCGGTAAGTGGGTAAAGTCTCTATGAGCTAGGGTTTAACAAGATCACCAATGCTTTAATCCCTAAGATAGATTATAATCAGCAAATAAGCATGCTTTATGCGGATGCTTTAATTATGACAGAATTAATGTGTCTAGGTCTTAGGATAATGTAACGCCTAAGTCTTAAGAATGATATGCCACCTCGAGAGAACAAATCATTGCACTTAATAAACAAACCAACTTCTAATCGGATTAATAATGGTTAATATAGTTTTCTTATATTTGGCTCGACCGCTCTTTTATCTTTTGTTAATTAGCTCACGTGGGTTAAAGTTCCTTGAATTGATTATAGTCACCAACCAAACCGTGCCAGTCTCTTAAGCTTAAAAGCCCCCTTTTCCTGTTAGAATTAGGAACTAGGACTGACATAGGTTTAGAATAGAGTAGAATTAACATAGATTAGATAACCAAGATATTAATTAAATTGAAAGATTTAACCTCGCTTCAAGTGTTCGACACCCTACTTACCACGAAACTACTACCGATCGGGTACACTGCCTGTTAAAGTGTTGTTTTTGGTTTAGTCGGCAAAATATAAATTTAAAACTTGAATCAATAAAATATACACCACACAACGACACATCAACATCTTATACTAGAATGATAACTATTGTTATACGAAAACTCAACCAACGGAAGATGAACATCCCAACTTCCTCCGAAGTCTAAGACGCACGCTCTAAGCATGTATTCCAAAGTCTGAATAGTATGCTCACTCTGACCATCGGTCTGAGGGTGATAAGCCTTACTCATGTCTAAACGAGTTCTTAATGCCTTTTGCATTGACTGCCAAAACCTTGATGTGAAATTACTATCATGATCCGATATGATCGAGATCGACACACCATGTCTAGCAACTATCTCATTCAAATACAATCTAGCCCATCTATCCATCTTATAATCTTCACGCATAAGTAGAAAATAAGCAGACTTAGTTATACAGTTTACAATGACACAGATTGTGTCATGCCCACTACTAGTCTTAGGCAACTTAGTCATAAAATCCATAGATATTCCTTCCTATTTCCATATGAGAATCTCACGTTGCTAGAGCAGGCCGGATGGCCTTTGATGCTCAGCCTTAACCTTCAAATAATTCAAACACTTACTAACATATTCAGTTATTTCCTTCTTTATACTCGGCCACCAATACCTATCTTTAAGGCCATAATACATCTTATCAGCTCTTGGGTGTACTGTTACTTCAACACTTATGGCTTCATACAGTATCAGGGTTCTCCATATCACCTTCAAAGTTACCATATTAGATCCAGGTAGTACATTCCTATACTTCTTTGTTCTATCATCTCATCCCAAACTTTCTACAACTCTGCAGACTTATTCAGAACCTCCTTTTTGAGCCGCTAGTATCTATCCTTGAACTTCGACTGAAGGGTCATATTCTTAGCTCTAACTTGTTAGGCTTTAACTTTTTCTTCCTACTCTAGGGCATAAGGCCCCAATTCGCCTTACTAGGATAGTAGCGAATCTCCATAGTCATAATCACTAAACAACTATATCCAGCGACGCTGTCGCATATTCAACTCTTTCTGACTAAAGATATGCTGAAGACTCTTATGATACGTATAAATGACACTCTTTGTACCATACAAAATAATGTATCAAATCATAAAGGCAAACACAATGCTTACAATTCCAAAATCTTGGGTGGTATGTAATTTCTTTTCATGAATTTTCAACTGGCTAGCGCATAGGCAATCTCCTTAACTCTTTGTATCAACTCAATCCTAATACTAGCCTGATGCATCACATATATAACATAATTTCTTTTGGTCCATCGGGGAGAGCTAGAACAGGTGCATTACACAACTTATCCTTCAAAGTTTAAAATGCATTTTCCTGCTCCTTACCCCAATTGAAAGTCTTACACTTATAAGTCAAGATAGTAAGAGACTTAGTTATCTTAGAAAAGTTCTCAATGAACCTATGGTAATGTCCAACCAATCCTAAGAATGAACTAACCTTAGACGGTGTTCTAGTGGCTTTCCAATTCTTAACAGCTTTGATCTTACTAGGGTCTACATGAATCCCATTACATTTTACATGCCCAAGAAAACATGTACTTCTTTAGTAGATTTACACTTTAGAAAACTTAGCATACAGTTTCTCCTTCTTAAGCAGTTCCAAGACCAACCTTAAGTGTTCTACATGCTCCTCCTGAGTCTTAGAGTAGATTAAGATATCGTCTATAAACACTATCACAAACTTATCAAGATAATGCCTACAAACTCTGTTCATCAAATCCATTAATAATGCTGGTGAGTTAGTCAGACCAAAGGGCATTACTGTGAACTCAAAATGTCCATAATTAGTTCTAAACGTAGTATTTGGAATGTCATCCTCATGCACTCTTAGCTGATGGTATCCAGACCTAAGATCTATTTTGAGAAAAACTGCGACCCTTGTAGTTGGTCAAATAGATCATTAATCCTAGGAAGCGGATAACGATTCTTAACAGTCAATTTGTTAAATTCTCTATAGTCAACGCACATCCTAAAAGAACCATCCTTTTTCACAAACAACACCGGTGATCCCCAATGTGATGAGCTTGGTCGAATGAAACCTTTGTCTTGGAGTTCCTTGAGTTATCCTGACAACTCCTCCATTTCATAAGGTGCCAAACAATAGGGAGACTTTGTAACTGGTACAGCTCCAGGGATTAACTCAATCCAGAACTCAATTTCTCGGAGAGGTGGTAATCTTGATAGATCATCTAGAAATACCTCGGGAATGTCTCTAACTACAACAATCTCTTCTTGTTTCTTATCGCTAGCCTTAGCACTCATCAAAAGTCTCGCTTTCTCTTCCGGTTTTCTCTTAAGACTCTAAGCACCTTGCCATCTAGTAGTGTATCCTTATTACTTTCTTATGACAAATTATTTTAGTCTTATGATTTGACAACCAATCCATACTTATAATCACATCAAAACTCCCATGCCCGAATGGTATCAAAGTGATGACAAAGACATGACCCTCGATTTCCAGTTTGCAACCCTTAATAACCTTATCAATCTCTAGTAGCTGCCCGCTAGCTATCTCAATCTCATATCTGAAACCTAAGTCACTAGGATCTATGCCTAACAGAGGTATAAAAGTAGTGGAAACAAAACTATAGTTGGTACAAGAGTCAAATAAGGTAGTGGCAAAATGATTATTCAAAGTAAACGTACCCGTTACAATGTTTGGATCCTGGCGAGCTTCCTCTACTCCCAACATGAATGCCCTACCCCTAGCTTGGTTCTATTGGTTACCATGACTCTGACCCCCGTTATTAGTAGCAACTGGGTTTGGATTGATTAAGTTGAGACCCGATAAACCTTAAAAAAGCTCATATGCCATTTCAATGACATTATAATTCACATGAAGTTTCCATCAAAGCATTCTTGTAAGTGTATATTGTAGAAGTGGATACTTTTTCTCAACTAGCATATGAATGCTTACTTCTCCTAGCATCAATGAGTGAACTCCACAAGAATCATAGAGTTTCCATTCTATCAACTCTTGACTGTTATGATTTTTCCAAACTGCATCATCACTATTTGGTTTAAACATAACCTTCATGTCTCCCCAAAGCATTAGATCATCAAAACCTGGTCTTGTAGATGCATATTTCTCATTAAATAGTCTATACACCACAATCAAAGCTTCTCTATCAAAATCATTCAGCATCTGACTAAAGAATATATAAGTCTTGTAACTTCCATCTGCCTTATGTATCTCATAATATCCCATATCTTCTTTGCAATACGATTTCCAACCAACTATTGGGGATTTAACAGCCAATGAAGTCACATTAATTACATCTTCAGAATCAGAAATAACTTCTACATATTCCATAAGTTTTTCTGGATCATCCGGCTTCTTCTGTCTTTTGTCCTTGTCCTCTCTAGGTTTTGAAGCCTTTCTTTTCAATCTTCCTTCAACTTTCCTAGAGCTTTCTTTCACAACTTGTTCAGGTATAACATCTTCTTTCTGAACTGTCTCTTCTTCAACTTGTTTTAAAGACTCTTCATCCTTTTTCTTTTCCTTTTCTTCTTCAATAGATTTCTTTTGGATAAAACCTGATCTCTTCATAACCTCTTCTTCATAACCTCTTTTTCAATCTCAAAATCCTTAGGTACAAAGGCTTGATTTTGATCCCATACTCTTTCAAATATAGGTCTAATCTCTTCATATTTCATTGAAATATAACTCAAGCTGTATCCTCTTTGATTCTCCAAAATACAAGACACATGTGCCTCCTACACTTCCAGCTATAGAAAAGACTATTGCTGATGTGCTAAGATGATATTCCTTCACACCAGGACACCTCCAATCAAACTCATCAAGTTGGCTTGAAGTTAGATCAGACCTCTTCTCTTTCATCCGCTGCTTGGGGGTATCAATGTAAGCTGATGTGGACATCTTAGCTTAGACAACTGAAGATTAATAGCCCAGCCACAAATAGCGAATATCGGTTATTTAATTAATATCCCATTCAATCCCGGACCCGATTTCTACTCATGAACACGAGTATCCCTGGGTCCATCTTATCTGCGCAAGTTATACCCATATATCAAGCTACAAATATGAGACAACGAAACACGGCAAGAAGCATAAACAAACACAAACCCACATGCAGACACCCGCAAATACATATCATGCATATCAGAAACTTAAACTAAGACAAAAACAAATACATCAATCTACTAATAACTTACAAACTCAAAATAATACCTAAATACCATACGTTAACCAATCTGCATGTCTTTTAATACACTGATCATCTCACATCTAGGTATTGAAGAAGGCAAAAATGACATGTATCACTTGAAGATGACACGATAGCATGCACCGCCTAAATACTCACACTCCCCCTAGTTTTTTCCGAAATAAGGCCAAGGAACTCAAAAACACAAATGGCCTAAAAATATAACAATGTTTAATGGACCAACTAACAGCCCACTAAACCCAAACGACAATATTTAGTGCTAAACTACCCCATTTAATGCCAAACAACATCGTTCACATGCCTAATTGATGAGGTGTCATTTTATACACTTTTTCGGGGTCATTTAACCTCCTAAATCGTGCATTTATGCCCAAAATAGGTACTTAATCATTCCTTTTCAGGTATCTCTCATTTGGGAGGCATTTGGAAGAATTACACATGACTTGGGATCATTTGGAGAAGAAACGGACAAGACTACAGACCTACACCAACATCACTCAAGATAATGTTCTCAGCAGCTAAAGACGGCATCACCAATATAACGTGACGCCGTCACAACGAAGACCAAGACGGCGTCACTAGATCTTATAACGGCGTCAGAGTACACAATCCAGTCCATTATCTAGAATATTCTCTATCATGATAGTGTCACGATTAAACGCGACGCCGTCACAACATTTTTCCTATATATACAAACCCGAATTTAGGGTTTTGAGTGTGTAACTTTAAAATAAAAAGAGGGTACGGACCCTAGTTCGTTCAACAGCTGTTAGGGACGATTTTAGGGCCTAAAACCCTATTGTACTTCCTCCAACTCATGTTTTAATCAAGTAAGGTTTATTTAATCATTCAATATGTCTATGTGTTGTTTGATTTATCTTTGTTCTTGCTTTAACATGCTTGGCTAAACCTTCTATTATGTTTATTTATGATTGTATGAAACCTAGAATGTAGATCTTAGTGGTGTTGCTTCTTGTGATGGATGTGCACATTAGGTCTTAGAAAACCAGCTTTTGTCTACATCGTTGTTGATATGTCTAGGGAAATGTGATTGTATAGAAAGGATACCATCAAGTAACAGTCTTCATACTACCTTACCCCCTAATATGGTTAATCCACTTTTAATATATTTCACATGCACTTAGTGTACTCCTAGGGGCCGTGTAATAGTCTTCATACTACCTTGCATGTGCGTTGCTCTAGCGGCATACTAAGTAGACGGCGGGTTCGTGTAATTCGTTCATGACTTAGGAAATAGTTACACAGATCATCACAAGGGTGACAAGGCAACAACACTAGGAGAAGCAATCTAGGGAGTAATACATGATTAAATAAACACAACCTTTTATCTTATTGTTATCACCAGTAGTGTAGAATATATTTAGTTAATAGCTAAAACCAACCACCTTTCCAATTATATGATTTACTTGCTTTCCTTAAAACATAAAAATACAAAAATAATCTTTCCTCAACCCTTAGAATTTTGTTAGACCGTAATCAAGCCTTCCCAACCTATTCCTCGAGTGAACGATAACAACCACCTGAGTCTTTCCTATACTACTACAACAATGATTAGGTGCTCTGCCTAGGGAGTTGTAAAACTTCTTGTTGAAGTCTAACCACGACCGTATCAAGTTTTTGGCATCGTCGTCTGGGGAATAGTTAGGTTTTGATCGTAGTTTAACTTAGTTCTACTTGCTTGAATCCTTTCAAGTGAGAATTTAATTCCCGCATAATAGCTTTCTTGTAGTCTATCTTTTCTTTGTATTATCTGTCTCGTAAATCTGTCACCATGATGCGTAGCAGCATTAAGAAATTAACGAAACCTCTCGACGAACCCGAAAGAGAATTTTGAAGGTTTAGGAAAGCCGCCATGCGTTCACATCAAAACAATCTCTTGCTATAGCTGGAAGAAACCTCTTTGATGATGAAGCATCCTCCTCCAACAACATTAGAGCCAAACCACCCATACCTCCTAAAACTTTACACGAGCATTCTCGTCCTAATTCCTTCGGTTTCCAAAATCCAGTCACCTTTCCAACCGAACAAACAAGAAGAATCATCGACTCACGCGACATTCGGCTGATTCAAAGCACATGCACATTCCAAGGATCGAAAAACAAGGACCCTCTCAGTCATATTAAACACTACTTAAGTATCGTCGATAACATACGAGCTGACGGAGCAACAAGGAACACATCTAGGTTAAGATTCTTCCACTTCTCCCTCACAGGGAAAGCGGCAGAATGGCTTGACAGAATATCACTCACTCAAATCACAATGTGGGATCAGCTCGTATCCCGATTCCTTGACCATTTCTTTCTGGTAGGACGTACCTCGGCCCGTAGAGATTTAATCCTCCGATTCAAACAAGGGGACGACGAACCTATCAAAAGTGCTTGGATTCGTTTCCAGGACTTAATCAAACAAGTGCCTCATTATGGAATACAAAAATGGCTTCTAGTTTAAATCTTTCACGACAACATATCTCAGTTCGACCGCAGGAAGCTGGATCAATTCACCCAATTCAGCTTTAGCTCCCTTACTAAAGAAGAGGGATGGAATAGAATTGAAGAGTACGTCTAGTACCAAGACGATCTATGGGACGAACCATCACCCTCCATAAACGTCTCTTCCATCTCAGAAGCAATGCAACCTACACTCAGGGGGCGTTTAAAAAGGGACTATAAGCAAATCTCTTTCCTTGAAACACCTACTCAAGAGGTTGGGCTTAAAAACCCCTACCTAATTTGCGATTACTGCGAAGGATCCTATGAGGCCGATGAATGTGAGCTGAACAACCCATCCGAGCAGGTATGCTTATCCGGAGGAGACATCTACAATGATCCTTCCCTTCTAAGATTCCATCAGAACGACGATACCTCACCATGGGGGAACAACAAAAGTAAGGAAAAGGGAGAGGATGGCCCTGAATGGACTATTAGAAGTAAATTTGAAAACGAGCTCGCCAACTTCATGCTCGAGAAGAAATTTCACATAAAAGGGATAGGAGACATGCTTGTCCAACACCGTAATGGATTGCGTGAACAATACTCCCGAATTCTCTCAGCAATCAACAAAAGTAAAACTCCTGAACCTAAAGCACCAACTCTCGCCATAACAACTAGATCAGGAATTAGCACACGAGACCCACCTTTTCCAGCCCCACTATGACCCGTGACTGACAGCTTCACAGAAGAGGAAACCAAAAAAGAAAAGCCTGAGGGCACAGAACAAATCACTACACAAGAACCCGTCCCCCGGTCATCCATCCTTTATCAACCCTCCAATACATCCAATCCACCTTTCCCGTCCAGATTAAAGAAGCAGAAGAAGGACGACGAGGATGAGCGTCTCCTCTCAATCTTTAAGCAAATTCATATCAATCTGCCATTCCTTGAAGCTATGATTCACATGCCTAAGGGAGCTAAAGTTTTGAAAGATCTACTTTCGCATAAGGAGAAACTTGAGAAAGCGGCCTCCTTGGTTAAACTTAGTGAGGATTGTTCTGTTATTATTCAAAGGAGTCTGCCCCAAAAGGAAGGATACCCAGGTAGCTTCACACGGCCATGTCTCATCGGACCCTTGGCAGTAAAAAATGCTCTGGCTGATTTAGGAGCAAGTATTAATCTCATGCCACATTCTCTCTTCTAACGATTAGGTATTTCTAAACTTAAACCCACCAAAATAAGTATCCAGCTGGCCGACCGGTCTATCAAATACCCCTCATATTGTTATTGTCTAGGTAGAAAAGCCCATTTGCTTGAGGACAAGCAAATCCCAAGTGTAGGGGTATTTGATGAGGTGTCATTTTATACACTTTTTTTGGGGTCGTTTAACCCCCTAAATCATGCATTTATGCCCAAAATAGATACTTAATCATTCATTTTCAGGTATTTCTTATTTAGGAGGCATTTGGAAGAATTACACGTGACTTGGGCTCATTTGAAAAAGAAACAGACAAGACTACAGACCTACACCAACATCACTCAAGATAGTGTTCTCAGCAGCTGGAGATGGCGTCCCCAATATAACGTGACGTCATCACAACGAAGACCAAGACTGCGTCACTGGATCTTACGATGGCGTCAGAGTATACGACCCAGCCCATTATCTAGAATATTCTCTATCATGACGACATCACGACTAAAATGCGACGCCGTTACAACGTTTTTCTTATATATACAAACCCGAATTTAGGGTTTTGAGTATGTAACTTTAGAATAAAAAGAGGGTACGAACCCTAGTTCGTTTAGCAGCTGTTAAAGGGCGAATTTAAGGCCTAAAAACCCTATTGTACTTCCTCCAACTTATGTTTTAATCAAGTAAGGTTTATTTAATCATTTAATATATCTATGTGTTGTTTGATTTATCTTTATTCTTGCTTTATTAACATGCTAGGCTAAGCCTCCTATTGTGTTTATTTATGATTGTATGAAACCTAGAATGTAGATCTTAGTGGTGTTGCTTCTTGTGATGGATGCGCATGTTAGGCTTTAGAAAAACAACTCTTGTTTGTATCGCTGTTGATATGTATAGGGAAATGTGATTGTGTAGAAAGGATACCATCAGGTAACAGTCTTCATACTACCTTGCCCCCTAATATGGTTGATCCACTCTTAATATATTTCACATGCACTTAGTGTACCCTTAGGGGCCTTGTAATAGTCTTCATACTACCTTGCTTGTGCGTTATTCTAACAGAATGCTAAGTAGACGGTGAGTTCGTGTAATTCGTTCATGACATAGGAAATAATTACACAGATCATCACAAGGGTGACAAGGTAACAACACTAGGAGAAGCAATCTAGGGAGTAATACATGATTAAATAAACACAGTCTTTTATCTTATTGTTATCACCATTAGTTTAGATTATTATTTTGTTTAATAGCTAAAACTAAACCTCCTCTCAAACATATGATTTACATGCTTTCCATAAAACATAAAAATACAAAAATAATCATCCCTCAACCTTTAGAATTCTGTTACACCGTGATCAAGCCTTCTAAACCTATTCCTCGAGTGAACGATAACAAACCCCCGAGTCTTGCATATACTACTTCTACAACGATTAGGTGCTCTGCCTAGGGAGTTGTAAAACTTCTCGATGAAGTCTAACGACGACCGCATCAAGGTTTTAGCGCCGCCGCCTGGGGAATAGTTAGATTTTGATAATTGTTTAGCTTAGTTCTACTCGCTTGAATCCTTTCAAGTGAGAATTTATTTCAGCATATTAGCTTTCTTGTAGTCTATCTTTTCTTTGTGTGTTTGTTCTTAATTTACATTGACTATTCCATTCTTCATCATGAAGAACGCGAATCCACCACCTACCAATAATCTTCCTATCCTACCAGCTGCACTACACGCTCGATTTAACCAAGAGCTCAACGAGATACAAAAAATTTTGGACTTTGTTGACTCTTGCCTAGAGAGTATTGAGTGATTCCTCAATCGCTTCGCCAAACAACCTAATGAGACCAGTATAAATGACCCTGAGTCCGATGATGGATCGGTAGATACACCTCTCGTCTCTCCTTTTCCTCACTCTGACAATGACTCGGATGATGAGGAAGTTCTTAATGAGTTAAGTAAGTATGAAAACGCAAGAACACTATGCCGAGAAAGAATAATCAGTAGTCTTGACGGGGATGACCTTGCATTTGAATGTATGATAGGCTTTAGGAAATTCACCACCTATCTCGACCCTTTTCTACTAATGAATATTATCTCGCGTAAAGCCCATTAAAATTAACTACCTTATGCCAGAGACGAGCCTGCGAAGACCAACTACTCGTTGTTGTTGTTGAGAGAGATGTAGTAGTTAATGCCTGTTGTTTAAGGAAAATAATTTTAATGCTTTAAGCCTCAGCTTGTTTGGGTTTGGAATCCAAAGCACAATGCTTTTTTAGACCATTGTTTCTAAACATACAGCTTGATCAATCACACGTAAAAAAGTTTTGATTTTTATTGATTGCACAAGGTAGTAGATCCAAGTCAGTGATGGCTTGGGTCACTAAATGAAACTGATTTTCATAATCTAATGGCAGGGCAATCCACAATGGATTTAACAGGATCAAGGAGTGATGATAGTGGTCAGCTCAAGGCACGATGACAAGGACATGTCCTATTTATAGACTATGGGAGATAGATGGAGGATATGTGCTTTTGAGGGAACCCCAAAGGGAGGGAAAATCATTGGTAACGGTTTACCATTTAAAACTGGTAATCTAGATTTTGAAAATGTGTATTTTGTGCTCGAGAGTAAGTTTAATCTCTTTTGCCGTAGTATCACAAAATGTGTTGATAAAAGAATAGTGTTTTGCGTTAATGACACTGAATGTAGTGTTTTATCTCCAAACCTTGAAGTTATTAATGAAGTCGAGGTTTATACTTAGAGTTCCTAGAAAGAACATTGGTATAGGTGTTTGATTTATAAAAGAAACATTAGTTCCTAAATGAGGTTTCACTTGCCTTTGCACAAGCACATCTGTATGAACTAAACTTTGGCATAGAAGGCTAGGTCACTTAATTTTTAAAACTGAATAAATTGGTTAAGGGAAATCTTGTAAGAGGTTTACCTTCCAAACCTTTTGAAAATGATCAAACCTATGTTGCTTATCAAAAAGGAAAGCAGCACAGAGCCTCTTGTAAGTCCAAAATAGAGAACTCAGTCAGTCTTCCTTTACATTTGTTTGGACTTTTTAGTTTTTGTTGCATATGGACTTGTTTGGTCCAACATTTGTAAAAAGCCTTAAGAAGAAAATGTATTGCTAGTTGTCACAGATGATTACAGTAGGTTTACATGGGTTTTCTTTCTAGCTACTAAGGATGAGACTAGTGGCATTCTTAAGTCCTTTATAACTGGGATAGAAAATCTAGTAGAGACAGTAGATTCACAAAGGGTAAGGTGAATTAAAAAAAAATTATATGTGATAATGGAACTGAGTTCAAAAACAGAGAAATGAATCAGTTTTGTGAGATGAAGGGTATTGTTGACACTACAATTATGTGTAAGCTGAATCCTCACAAAATGGAGTTGCTGAGAGGAGGAATAGGACACTAATTGAGGCTGCTAGGACTATGCTAGCTGATTCTAAGTTGCCAACTACTTTTTAGGCAAAAGCAGTTAATACTGCTTGCTATGTGCAAAATAGAGTGTTAGTAGTTAAGCCTCATAACAAGATCCCATATGAACTTTTTCATGGTTTAGAAACACCAACTTTATGTTTTTACTGAAGACATTTGGGTGTCATGTTACCATTCTCAATACCATAGATCATTAGGAAAATTTGTTGCGGTCAAGGCGATAAAGGTTTCTTTGTTGGTCTACTTCTTTGAATAGTAAGCCTGTAAGAGTTATTTCAATAGTAGAACAAGGATAGTGGAAGAAAACTTGCATATTAGGTTTAGTGAGAGTACACCTAATGTTGTAGGTAGTGGACCAGATTGGCTATTTGATATTGATGCACTAACAAGAATAATGAATTATGAGCCAATTGTTGCAGGTACACAGTCTAATGGTTTTGCAGGTACAAAAGCAAGTGATAATGCAGGTCAAGCTAGAAAGGAGACAGAACCTGTCATTTAGATACATGTTGCTACCATTATGGACTTCTGGATCCACCATATTCCAATATCTCCTAAGAGTTCTCATGATGGATAGATCTAAACCTTCAAGTGATGATGGAAAAGAAGGTTGATGAAGATCCAAGAAAAGATAGTGAATGTAAAGATCAAGAGAAGGAAGATAATGTTAACAGCACTAACAATGTTAATACTGCTGGTAATGTTAATACTGTTAGTTCAACTGTTAATGCTGCTGGCACAAATGAGGTTAATGCTGTTGGTGGAAAAACAAGCATTGAACTTCCATTTGATCTAAATATGCCTGCTTGAAAGATCGATTATATTTGACTTCTTAAGGAGATGATAGAAGATGATGGTGTAGTGGAACTGACATTTAACATTTTGGATACAAACAATCCAATGTCAGTCCCTAATCTCAACTACAGAATTCATAAAGATCATCCTCTTGATCAAGTGATTGAGATTTGCAAATCAGCTACACAACAAGAACCTCGCTTGTCAAAAATTTAGAGGAACATGGGGTTTGTATACCTATTCAACAAAGAACAACATAAAGACCTTCAAAAACTCGCTTGTTTGCTTATTTTTTAGCTACGGAAGAGAACCCAAAAAAGATAATTCATCGCATTGAAGGTTCCAAGCTGGATAGAGGCTATGCGGGAAGGCTTCTACAATTCAAGTTTAACAGAAGTTTGACTTTTAGTGGTGCTTTACACAAATGGAAAAAGGGTATTAGGGCTCTAAATGGTTTTCAGGAATAATAAGGATGAAAGGGGATCTGTGATAGAAATAAAGCAAGATGGCCCTTGCTCAAGGATACACACAAGAGAAGGGATTGGACTATGATGAAGTCTCTTGCCCCTGTTGCAAGAATTGAAGCATGTAAGGTATTTTTAGCTTATGCTTCATTTAAAAGATTTTTTGTGTATCAAATGGATGTAAAAAGTGCTTTTCTCTATGGAGTAAGATTGAGAAGAGGTGGATGTTGTACAACCACCAGGGATTTGAAGTCCAAACTTTCCTGATAGATGGTATACAAAGGTTAAAAAAGCACTGTATCTGATAGATTCAAGTACTAGAGTTTAGTATGAAAACCTTGTCAACATATCTGTTGGACAATGGGGTGTCAATAGGGAAAATGTACAAGACCTTATTCATCAAAGGCACAAAGGTGTATAATCTTTGCTGGTCCAACGTTTTGTGGATGATTCCTCTTTGGGTTCAACAAGAAGGAGCTATGCATTTCATTTTGAGAAGTTGATGCATGAGAAATTTCAGGAGGGAGTTCTTATGGGAGAACTTACTTCTTCTATGGGTTTACAGTAAAGAAGAGCAAGGATGGCAATATTTAGTTGTCAAGATAAATATGTTGTTGAAATTTTGAAGAAATTTGGGTTTACAGAAGTCAAGACTGCAAGCACACCATGGAACTCAAAAGCCTTTTGCCGTCTCAAGGATGAGGATGTAAAGAAGAGGATGTTTAATTTGTATAAGGTCAATGATTTGGTTCATGATGTATCTTAATTATTCAAGACCTGACATTATGTTTGCATATGTGCCTGTGCTAGATACCAGTCAATCCAATGGTTTCCACATCTTCATCTTTGTTAAAAGGATTTTTTAGGTACTTAAAAGTCAACCAAAATTGGGCCTTTTGGTTATCCAAAAGATTCTCTTTTGATTTGTGCATTCACTCATAGTGATTATGCGGAGCAGCTTGGATAGAAGTCTACAACAAGAGGTTGTCATTCTTATAGATGTGTTTAATATCATGGCCAGTGCATGAAATATGACAGTGGTTGCAAAATTCCTCAATAGAAGTGAGTAGTAGCTGCTTCACGTTGCTGTGGACAAGTGCTTTGGATTCAGAATCAACTATTGGATTATGGGTATAAATTTTATGCTATACCCAAGATCTTTATTGACAATATCAGTATATTTGAATAATTAAAAATCTGTTTTTCATTAAAAAAACATAAGTTCATATAGAGATCAAACATCATTTTATTTGAGATTGCAATGAAATGGAATTAATTCAAATGTGTCAAAAATCCATACTGTCAGAATGTTGCAGTTTTGCTTATCAATAGCTTTTGATTCACTAGATTTACATTGGTGATTGCTAGTATTGGAATGCTAAATTTTAAAGTCTTTTATCCTATGTTTTTGTGAGTTTTGTTTTGTATGAATTAGTACTATTATTCATGTCATTAAAAGTTTTTGCTGTTAAGTATAATTAGTACTGCTGGTTATACTTAATACTGCTGAGTTTTTACTGTTAGTTATACTTAATACTGCTAGGTATAATTAATACTATGATAATTGTGAAAATTGCTATGGCTTGTGTTTTCATGGTTTTTGGGCTTAATTTTGTTGCAGGGGAAAAGCAAAGAAAAGTGTTCGCTTGTGATGGGGAAAGCTGTCGTTAGAATGGAATTGAAGTTATTATGGTGACTTTAAAGTTAATGCTGCTAGGCATAACTTACTACAGCTGAGTTACTACTGCTAGGTTGTTAAGGGTATTTTCCATAAATACTTCGATTAAATTGATTTTAATCAATCAATTAATCAATTAGTCGATTTCATTCTTTCAAATACTCTCCAATTACAAACCCTAACTTAATTTTATCATTCATTATCAAAACCCAACAAAAATAGCGACTCTAAAGTTTGCAGATACTCATAATATTGATTAGACGTTTTTTGTCTAAAACCACAGAGAGTGAATGGGTATTGAACAAATTGTGGATTTTTTGATTGTACACCGTATAAGGATGCATTATACGATTAAATCTACTCCTATAATATTTCTTGCCATAACAGTTCTGGTTCTACTTCATAGCTAAAAACTATCATGGGAAGGAACAGTTTACATGCCTATAAGTAGATGGAAGATAGATACTCATCATGAATATTGTTACAAAAGATCTTTAATAGCAGATGAAGAAGTGTTGCATTGTTTACCAAATTTCTAACCATTTTTGAACAACTTACATTGATGGGGTATGAGAAATTTCACAAAAAACTAACTTTTTTTAAATCTCTATTTTGTTCCCCATAATGGAAATTTTAATTCATACTATTTTACAGTGTCTAAGTCCATAAAGACTTAAACCGGCTAGAATAAGTTTAGTAGTACTATGGCATCTCACCATTATTGCTAGTACAAACAAGAAATTTATTTTTTCAAAATTCATTTTTGAAGTATGTTTAGAAAACTTGGTATAATTTGTTCTGGCAAAAATTTTGTGTATCAAGGTTTGTACAATATTTTTGGTTACAACAACTTGATGGGATGCCAACTCATAATAGAATATATATTTCACCCTCTCACACTAAAAAGATTTTTGGAAATATGAGAAGGGTAGGAAAAGGTTATTCTGGTAGAGTAACACCTTTATTTCAATCAATGGTGGTACAAAACCAATCACAATTGGGTGAAGGTTAAGCAATTCCAACTGATCCCCATCACACACCCACCTTTATTAACATCTTCTTATAACCTCAAAAGACATCAACACGTAGGGAAGCCTAAAGAAAGGACACTTGGGTACTCAGCCTAGTGATCCTATGAAATATGTTTGCAGTAAGGCTGTAGAAGGAGATTGGGTAAACAGTTTGGTGGGGCTGCACTACGCTTTCGATTAGCAAGCAGAGCATGACAGTGGTACTAAATAACACCAATCCAAGGCAATACTAATGAATCTAGTTCCTAAGAACTAATTTAGTGGTGGTCCCTCGGTGCAGGAAACATGTGAGGATTACTATTGCTCAAACTAGGTTTGAGAGTGTATCTAAACATTCCAATGATTTACTGCTCGCAAGAGGTACACACTATCCCCCAAGTGATGAGGATAGACTTAAACCTTGATGAATTGATGCATTATGTACCACTTTTTACAAATACCGGTCTTGATTTGGAGAGACAAGACCACTCAACATAATGAGATTGCTAGTTTGAAAAGACAGGGTCACGAAGCTTAAAAAGAAAGATGGTCAAGAAACTCATTAGCTGAAGAGGATCTATACATAGTTGGTTTGACTACTAGGGTTAGGAATCCTCCTGATATGAAGAAATTTTGGGTGAGGATGCTATAAATACATGGGAGACTTGATGCTATGATGCAGTTCGAAGAAATTACCTGGTTTGTGTTCATGATGTGAATGTTTCTTGTGAGGATGGTTATGTTTGTTTGACCAGAACAAGATGTTGTTGAGAAGTAAGTTGAGATTTATTTAACACTGCTAAGCTAATTATTGATGCTGCTCAAGTTAGTGCTGCTGGTGATATAGTTAGTACTGCTAGTACTGCCAACAACTGTTAGTGCTGCTACAACAACTACTGCTACAATTAAAACTGTTGATGATATTACTTTGGCTCAAGCACTTGAAGAAATGGAAAGTACAAAACCCAAGAAGAAAGGGGTTGTTATACAAGAGCTGGGTGAATCTACAACAACAATATCTTCACAACAATCGGAGGGAAAAGGTAAAGGGATATTGATAAAACCCATGAAGCCTATGAACAAGAAAAATCAAATCAGGCTTAATGAGAAATGATTTTAAACCTTTACAAAGCTGAATTTTAGTAAAGAGATTGACTTGCAAGAGAGAAAGCTGAAAAGAAGAAGCTAATTATGCTTGATTGAACATGGGAGGTATTCAGGACAAGATTGATGCTGATCATCATTTGGCTGAAAGATTGCAGCACAAGAACAAGGAAGATTCGTCTATTGAAGTATTGGCTTCATTATTTTCAACAACTCTTAGACGAAAGATGAAGCTTTTTGTAGCTAAAAGAGCAGAAGGAAAAGAAACAATACCACCAAACAAAAGCTCAAACAGAGAAAGATAATGCTGTCTTACCTAAAGAACATGGAAGGATTACAAGCTCAAAGATTTGAAGTTAAATAGAGTTTATTCTATCAAGAGATGTTTACTGAGCATCTAAAAGGTTAATACGTTTGAAGTTTTAGAACGAGTTAGTGAAGCAAAGAAAGAGAGCAAAGGAACAGTAGTGATATAAGAGATTACAAGAAGCAAAAGGTGAAGATAACAAACGAAACAGCGAATGCTTAAACAGTGTTAATGAAATCATTCCAGATGAAGAAGAAGTAGCAATTGATGCTATACCTTTGGCTGTTAAGTCTCCAAGTATTGTTGGCTGGAAGATTTATAAAGAAGGAAGAAAAAACTATTATCAAATAATGAGAGCTGATGGAAAGTCTCAAATGTACATGATCTTTAGTCAAATGCTTAAAGTTTTTGGACAGGATAAGATTTTGGAAGATTTTTGTACAAGGTTGGTAAAAGCTAAATATGAGTCAACAGACCAGTGGAAGGACTGGATTTTTTGTTATAGGGTGATTGAAAAAAAATGTTTGAACCAATGAAGAAGATGAGTTTGCAGGAATAACAAGAATACAAAGTGTTGGATTGGAAGTGTATGAATCTGTTAGAGTACATTCCCTTAATGATGCAAACATGTGCAGATTTATATGGTGTTAGTAGAGGAAAGAAGTACCCTTGCACCATACACTTTCAATGATGTTGGAAAGAAAGCCTTATAATTGATTATGAAAGTGAAATGGCTTATCAGCTTCTTAAATTCATTCTGAAATAGCTTAAGAAGTAAAGAAGTGTCTTGAAAAGCATCCTCCTGGTGGTGATGATGCTTTTAATTGAAGAAACTTGATAATTTGATGAAGATTATCAAGTTCTAGAGTGCTAGGAGCAATAGGCCGTTCTCTTGTGCCGTTCTTCAAAATGTTGCGCACTGTCAGCATATGGAGAGTGAAGCACCAGAAACTGATAACGGACACACTTTTGCTGGGGCATCCATTGCACCGCATTTCTGGTAGCCGTTCTCCAATTTTTTTTTTAATTTACTAATTTAAAAAAAATACCCCAATATAATTAAAAAACAATACATTACTATTATAAATAAACTTTACATTAAATTAAAAAAACATTACATAAATTAAAAAAAACATTACATAAAATTAAAAATTACACAAACTAATGATTATTCACTTAGATGCTCCACAAGATCCTTCTCGATGATCAGATGTGGTTTTTCTATCTCGGAGCTCTTTGATTTTCTAGATGTAATTCGCATCTTTCCACCCAAGTTCGTTGAATATGCGGCGTTGGACTAACGAACAAATCTCTCACATTCACTTCAAATCCTTCGTCCTCCAAAATCATGTTATGTAACATTATACAATAATACATTATTTTGTTTCAAAATCAATGCTCCCCTATCGTCTAATTAGAAAAACGGATAAATTTAAAAAATACTAAAAAAAATAGAACCGCGTGGGTTGTTTATGAACGGCGCGAAACACAGGCTGCGGAGCGTCAGTTCGAGCGACGTTTCAAAAGCTCACGCGTTCAACGGCGCCAAGAAAGCCGCGAGCCTCCGTTCCCTACCCTTTAGAGGTAGGATTGTTGGGATTAAAATAGTCTTCTCTGATGTTGTTTATTGTATTGTGCTCATGTTTATGTTAATGTTGCTCAGCTGGATTTAGTGTTGCTCATGAACTTCAAAGAAAATATGATAAGTGTTTACTACTGCTAGTACACAATTACTACTGCTAGTGAATATTGTACTACTAGTGAAAAGATTTGCTAAGTGTTTACTTACTGCTAGTACAAAGTTACTACTCGTGCTAATGGAAGGTTGCCAGTACTGGCTCAGAGATGAAGTTAATGCTTTATTCGTGTTGAGAATAAGTTAGTAATGTTTGATTAGTTAGTATGCTTATTATGTATGTATTAAGTTATTTTGTTTATAGTAAAGATTAGGATACTTTAGAAAAGTTCTTGTAAGCCGACTAGGGCTCCTTGGTGTATAAAAGGTGGTCTTAGGGCATAGAGTTTGATATCCTTTATCAATCTTTTAAAGTATTATTAGACGTATAATTTATAGCTTCAAGGTCTTTGTAACCTTAATACTTTGAGAGTATTCGTATTATTATCATTAATAATATTAGAGCTTATTTGTTGAATTGTATGTTCATTGAATTACTGTTTCATTGATAATTGTCTTTCTGTTAATATTAAAGATTTGTCTTCGCATAATCTTATACATTCAAAAACAATTTCTACTATAGTTGTGTTAGATTTATCTAATATAACTACACCTTAAACAAGCTTAAGGAATTTGATCTATTGAAGTGGGATCAACACTTTACAAGGCAAGTGGCGATATCTTCCACTTGATACAATACTCTACATCGTCGATTTGTATCAACGAATAATCGATCCTTCATGTAATTCCTTCGGTAGTTGCTCCCTAGAGTAGTTTAGAAGTAAAATTTTCTTTTTAGGGTTAATTTTGAAGATTTTAGGTTTTTGACCCTTTGTTCGGGATTCCTACTCTCGTTTTCAGCTTAATTTTATAATTTTTAGGTTTTTCTCAATCGTTTTTGTTTGTTATTGATTAACTTAGCTTAATTTCATAATTTTGGCGCCGCTGCCGGGGAGGTTGTGAAGCCGATTATCGTTCAGTTTGTCAAGAAGTGTTTGAATCTGTGAATATTATCATATAAAAAAAACCAAAAATTACAAAAATATTTTCATTTTCTTTTAGTATAATTATCAATTAAAAAAAACTTAAAAAAAAAGAAAACCAAAAAGATAAAAACATTGTCTTTAATTATCAATAAAATTCACAAATTGGTAAAAATACCAAAATATAATATTCTCAATTGAGGTATTATCATAATAACTTCTGGTGAACTTTTTGGTTCCCAACTCGAACAAAAGATTTAAAAACTTGCCTTTTGTGTCACTTGCAAGGTACGGTTCACCTTTTAAAAGATAAACAAACTCTAAGAGGGGTATAAGGCGGGTTGTTCCGAGGAACTACGACCCTAAAAGGAGACAAAAGAAAACTAAAATTAACCCCTAAAATGTAAACTAAAATTCTAAACCTAAGATAGGACAAAAGAAAATTTTGGGAAAAAGAAAAACATTTTTTTTTGATTATTTTTGAATTTATTATGAATTAAAAACTAATTTAATCTAATTAAATCTTAAAAAATAGCAAATTAAGTACTAAAAATTTGGAAAAATGATTTTTAAGCTTAGAAAAGTCTAAAATATTATAAAAGCAAAGAAAACTATTTTTAGCTATTTTTATTATTAAAATTCTATTTTAAAAATTTTAAATAAAAGCTCAAAAATGAAATTTAAAATCTAAAAAGTGTAAAAATGATTTTACTGGATGTAAACCTTAAGCTATTTTTTATAAAACTAAAAACTATTTTTTTGTATTTTTCTAAAACTTTTTTCTATTTTTATTGATTTTATAAGATTTTAACTTTCGAAAAATTATAAAAAAATAAAATTTAAGTTGGAAAAATCTAAAAAATTCAGGGAAAATCTTAAACACTAGCAGGATTATAATAAAAATAAGAAAAACCAAATTGCTTAACGAATAAGCCCTCAAATGAGCTTATTAAGCTACGGCTTATTTATAAAAAGGGAAATGAGAATGTGTACTAGTATTTAATTGTGTGTTATACGAATGGATGAGCTAATGTAGCAAACTGGTTAAGGCATATGTGTTATGTGTGGGAGGTCGTGGGTTCGAGTGTGGGCAACCTCTTTTTGCTATTTATATATATATATATTTTAAGAAAAACTAAATACTAGGAATTAATAAGGAGACTAAAATAAGCTACTTTAACAAAAGGGACTTAAGCTGAAACTAAGTAATAAGCTCAAAAACAACTTATCAATAAGCTGTTACAGTAAGAAGAGTTCTGGGCTTATTCTCACTTAAAAGCTTGTAACAAGCTCATTTTAAGCTCAAATCTAAAAAGAAAAAGTGTTTTAAAAAGCTTATAATGTGCTTAATCTAAAAATGAAAAGAAATAAAAGCTGGAAACACCTTAAAGCAACTGAAAATGATAATGAAAATGCTAAACTTAGTAAGGTCACTTAAAGGCACAAAATCCAATTAAGCTAAAAAGCTCAATAAGCCAATTTGGACCTTAAGCTTTTGTAAACTACTTAACTTATATATAAGCTAAGAGACTAACTCATAAAATCCTAAACTATAAGCTAGAAAACTTGAACTAAAAGCTAAATGCTTAAACCTACTGTTTTTGGCTTTTTTTGGAATTTTTATGACTTTGACAGCTAAATTAAGCTAGGTAAATAAGCTAGAAAATGCAAATTAAGATTAAATCTATAATAAGCTATAACTAATCTAACTCCTACTTGAATCTAAGCACCTAAAACCTACTTATACTTAACTAAAAACTAGGCTAATAGTGACAGCAGTACTAACTTTAAGTTAGTACTGGTGCACTTTGCACAAGTGCAACTCAATTAGTGCAGGTTTCCTAAGGGAAATCCTGCACTTAGACACACTCAAATAGAGTGTATAAACAAAATGCAAGCAAGATCTAAGCCTTGGAGGGCTTAGATCAAAATTTGCACAAGTGAATTTCAAAGGAAAATTCCCCTGGTGCTGGCACACTTAATATAAGCTCAAATTCTTTAAATTTTCAAATCTAATTTATAAAAACTCATTTCCTATTGTTTTTAACTAGATTCAAAGCTGTCTAAAAAGGTTTGCACAAAAACTTTTGACTTTAGAAGGTCAAATAAGCTTATGCCAAACACCCCTTTACCACTTGACAGAATTGGTTTTAAACTTAAATTGCAAAACTAATTAATAAGCACTAACTACCAGATTATATTTAGCTTATAACAACCCTAACTAACATGAATTAACAACTGATTAGACATTAATCTAAGGTTTAAACTTATTTTCTACTATTTTTGGTTTTTTAAGGTTTTTAAGACACTTATATTAAAGACTAAGATCTAAACTATTTTAATCAAAAACAGATAAGCAACTATGATTATTAAGCTAGACTAAACACAAATAAGTACTAATAAGCAAAGAGAATAAGCAAATAAGCAATAATAAGCATTTAAGCTATAACTAAGCAGTTTAAACTGAATTTAGAGAAAAAGGAAAAGAGAAACTTACTTGAACCTTTAGCTAAACAAAAGGTCTCAATTAAGAGTAGCTACAAGCTCCCTAGCTTATTAATAAGCTAGGGTATAAGTCTTTGGGATCTCTTCCAAGTTAAGATCCCCTTCCAAAAAGCTCATATCCAATAAGGTCCATGATAAATGTAAGTTAAACTGATTTAAGGTTTAGGTAAGATTAATAATGAATTAAAATAAGCTCTATTTCAGCTTATAGACTGAAAGAGCTTAAAATGAGCTTATTAGCTTATTGAGACAATTTGGCTTATTAAGAGAGCTTTTGACTAAAAAGTAGAGAGAGCTTATGAATGATTTAAACTAAATTTCATTAATGAAAGTTACTGATTACATTACTTAAAAGGAGATTACAAAATATTTTATGGAAAATTACATTTAAGAAAAATACGAAATTAAGCTAGACTAAAAACTACCAAAAACCTAGATAGTGTGTGTGTGAGAGGTGAGGCCCTTTTTATAGGTGCTGAAAGAAGCTTCTAGGATGCCTTGCCTTGCTCTTTAATCCTTCAATCATCACCACTCATTGTCATAATCATTGGATCAAAGATTTGAGCCGTTAGATCAATAACACACTCACACGGATTGCCAAGCTGTCATTCTTTGATGTGATAGCTTGTGCTAGTTATGTGAGTGTGTTTAGTGCCAAAACCCACTCCCCTTGTGCTTTCACCATTGCTGACGTGGCCTCCTCATGAGAGTGAGCTAGTAAATTCCCTTGATTAGACTGATTTGTCCTTGTAATCTTGTTAATGAGCTCTTGAATAGACTTTCTTGCCCCTTAATTTCAAAAACCCCTTTGATTTGAGTGAATGGTAACTTTGGGACGACGGGTGAATAGTATCCCTTTTTGGCGCCCAAAGTTTTTAACTGAATTGGGTTAAATTCAGTTGGAGTTTGGGGAAATTGCAAATCTAGACCCTCTCTTCTTTTATTTCCTTTTTAAGTTATAACATCACTTTCTGAAATTACAAAATTGGTCCTTTGAGTTTTAAAAGAAAGAGTTGGACAAGGTTTTGGGCTTATGAATCCGGGTGAGGCCCATTTAGGGTTTTTCAGGCCCATTAAGGTTTCCTGGGCCCAATAATGGAGGAGGGGACATTTTTGGACTTTTGTGAGAGTTGAGGGACCAAAGTGAAATATTTTGAGGATTTGTCCTTTTGTGTTTGACTTAGTTTGACCATCTTTGACTGACTTTGACTTTTCTTGGCTGACTTTGACTGAGGCTTGACTTTTCTGGCTTCGGCTTTGTACTCTACTGATTCTCGTGTCCGTGCTTGCCTGTTTTTGACTGTTTTCTTGTGATTTTTGATATATCTGTACCTGCACACACAAAACACAAATACAAGCATATTTTTGCCATTTTTGGTCTGTTTTGGGTTTATTTGGGCTATTTTAAGCATAAATGGATATGTGTATTTTACACTTATCATTGTCCATACACACCCCAACAAAATGCTAGGGTGGAGAGAAAACACTAACACTTATTAGAAGTGGCTAGAACTCTTAGATTTCAAGCACATTTTCCTATTTATTTTTGGGGATATTGTATCCTAGCAGCCACATATTTGATAAACAAACTCCTTTGTAAACCACTAAATCATAAAAGTCCATATGAACTGTTATACCAAACACCCCCTTCACTCACACACCTCAGAGTCATTGGATGTCAAGCACTAGCACATCAACATACATCAGACAAGTTTGAGGCCAGATCCATTCCCTGTATCCTCATTGGCTATCCCACAACACAAAAAGGATATCTCCTTTATGACCTAAACACATACAAAACCTTAACAAGCAGACATGTCAGATTCAATAAACACATTTTCCCTTTCAAATAAACCAATAAATCACCCACACCAGAACTATAAGTATTGTCAAAACCATTAGAATTCCCTCCTCCTCCTCACACTAAACCTCACAATACCATACCTACCACAATACCATCACAATTCACAGTTAATGACACTGATCCTGTCCTAGCTCAATCACAACAACATACAACCTCTACTACATCAGTTCCTAACACATCTACTTCCAAATCATCCTCTGAACATTTAACATCTTCTTCAACACAAAACACCAACAATGACATACCTATTCCACCACCACAACCTCCCATAAGAAAGTCCAACAGACACCCAACTTTACCATCCAAACTCCAAGACTTTCATGTTACATTACCTAAAACCAAACACACCACTAATTCCTTTATCAAATTTCACTACACCAAATACATAAATTATAACAACATCAACTCACCAAAACATAAACACTTAATTAATTCCATAAACAAATCTGTAGTACCCAAGTCATACTCACAGGCTGCTAAAGATTTAAGATGGATTGATGCAATGAACAAAGAGCTAAAAGATTTGGAGGAAAACAAAACATGGACTCTTACCTTACTTCCACCAAACAAGAAGGCCATAGGCTGTAAGTGAGTATACAAGATCAAGTTTCATTCTGATGGAACTGTGAAAAGATACAAGGCAAGATTGGTAGCTCAAGGGTTCATACAACAAGAAAGGATAGACTACATAGAAACTTTTGCTCTAGTTGCTAAAATGGTTACTGTCAAAACTCTTCTAGTGGTTTCTATTCATAACAACTGGCACATAGCTCAACTGAATATTAATAATGCTTTTCTCCATGGGGATTTACATGAAGAAGTATACATGAGTTTGCCTTAGGGTTACATTCACACCTCTACTCTACTTTAGCCAGTTTGCAAACTTCAAAAATCTCTTTATGGGCTCAAACAAGCAAACATGCAATGGTTTACAAAGCTAACTACTTTTCTACTTCACCATGGTTTTACACAGAGCTATACTGATACTTCTCTTCTCACATACAATAAAGGAAGTGACTTCCTTGCTCTCCTTATTTATGTTGATGATATTCTCTTAACAGGCAACAACATCACTCTTATTTACCATTTCAAGAACCAACTAGATCTTACCTTCAATATCAAGGATTTGGGAAACCTTAATTACTACCTTGGCATAGAATTTCTAAGAAATCCAAATGGATTAACCATGTCCAAGAGAAAATATGCCTTAGAACTCCTACAAAGTGCAAATGTTTTAAACCTCAAGCCCTGCCACATACCGGTTGATCCAATAGTCAAGTTGAATGACACAGATGGTGAACCTCTCAACAATCCCTCAACTTACAAAGCCATTGTAGGAAAACTTTTATACCTCATAATTACCAGACCAGACCTTTCCTATGCTGCACATGCCTTGAGTCAGTTCAGTCACATTCCAAGAACTCCTAATTAGAAAGCTCTAATTAAGGTTTTAAGGTACATCAAGCTATGTCCAAGACAAGGTCTTCTCATTCCTTCCCAAAATACTCTCAACTTACAAGCCTATTATGATAGTGATTTGGCAAATTACTTAGAAACAAAGAGGTCCATTACTGGTTTCTGTATTTTTCTTGGTTCAAGTATGATCTCTTGGCAATCAAAGAAGCAATGTGTTGTCTCAAAATCATATACAGAGGCTGAGTACAGGGCATTAGCAGATTGCACTTGTAAAATAACTTGGCTTCTCAGCTTATTACATGATCTTCAAATTAAGACTTCACAACCAATACCTATCTACTATGATAATCAATCCTCAAATGCTTTAGCCTTTAATCCTATCCAACATGCAAGAACCAAACATATTAAGATAGACTGTCACTTTGTAAGAGAAAAGATCAAGTCTGGCCATATTCTTCCTACATTCATTCCCTTTTCACAACAAGTAGCTGAGATTTTGACTAAAGGGCTAAGTAGATCACCATTTCATAGTTGTATTTCCAAGTTTAGAGTGTGTGATGCCTACACACTGTCAACTTGCAGGGGGTAAAGGCAAAACAGAAACAGAGCAATCTATAGAGCATCACAACAATTTACAAGTTGTCAACACCATCATATCTTCTAATTGCCTTCATCATCTCAAGAGCTTAGTAAAGTGTAACAGGATGTAAAGTTTAGCAGTTTTAGTGTTGTAATTCTATAGTCTAGCTTAGAAGTCAACGATAGTCAAAAGTTAGGTAGTTAGTTATTTTTCCCGCGCTTTTTCCTTTGCTTGAATTCCTGTATAAATACTCAATTGTATCCTCATTTGTCAATTAACAAAGATGTAATCTTTTCCAAATCTCTCTCAAGTTCATTTTCTCAATATAAAGTTAATATAAATGGTGTTGGTAGCACTAGTACAAAAAGTGGTATTGGTCACACCAAAAATGTGTGACTATATACATATAGTCACACACGCGAAAAGTTTTGTGTGTGACAAAAGGTCGCGCGGCCGTAGGTCACCTACGGTCACGCATTCGAGTTAGTCACACATAAGAAAGCTTTAGTGTCCGTATCCATGTTTTTTGTGTGACTAAATAGGTATAATTTAGTGACCGTAAACAATGTACAACCAACAAAGCATGTTTTTTTATATATTTAGTCACATACAATTAAACATAGAGTGGCCAAAAGTGTTAATATGTGTGACCATATGGTGTTTAAAGTGAAGAAATGTGTATTTTGTGTGACTATTGTTCATCCAATGGCCACATGAATTTTATGTTTGTGTGACCTTTTGTAATATTTAGCCACACAAAGCATGTTTGTTTTGGGTATTTAGTCACATACAACTAGGCATAAAGTGACCAAAAGTGTTAATAAGTGTGACCATATGGTGTTTAAATTGAAGAAATGTGTATTTTGTGTGACTATTGATCATCCAATGGTCACATAAATTTTATGTTAGTGTGGCCTTTTGTAATATTTAGTCACACAAAGCATGTTTGTTTTGGGTATTTAGTCACATATAATAAAGCATAAAGTAGCCAAATTCAATCCCAAGTACCAAATTCTGAGCCCGTTGTTGCTCCTGTTAGTGCTCCGATGCCTAACCCGAAACCGTCAATTCCATATCCGTCTAGACTTAATGACCAAAAGATCCGCGAAAAAGCTAACAATCAAATTAAGAAATTTTACCAAATCTTTCAAGATTTGCATTTCGAAATTAGCTTCGCGGATGCTTTAATTCTCATGCTTAAATTTGCTTCGACACTTAAGAGTTTGATTGGAAACAAAGAAAATTAAGTGAAATGGCTAGAACTCCGTTGAATGAGCATTGCTCGGCGGTTCTCCTCAAAACGTTACCCAAAAAACTTGGAGACCCTGACAAATTTCTCATACCGTGTGATTTTCCCGGAATGGATGAGTGCTTAGGCTTGGCCGATCTTGGCGCTAGCATTAATCTCATGCCATTATCGGCGTGGAAAAAGCTTTCTCTTCCGGAACTCACTCCTACTTGTATGACTATTGAACTTGCGGACTGTTCGATTACCCAACCGATCGGTATCGCCGAAGATG
>BQNB010040546.1:0-47330 GCA_026074375.1 Tanacetum coccineum
ATATATCTTTAGTATTAAATCATATAAAATGACAACTTTAATGTGCTAGGATTATTCTTTTTTAAAAACAACTATCAAACACTACTTTTCAATCAGAACAACAATCATTCAGCAACTTTGAATCATTCAGCATTTTGATTCATTCAGTGCTAAATCATAATGTTTTATCAAACAACCCAGTAGTTTACGCGAAACTGATTATTTGATTATCTTATATTTCATAAACTAATGGATGAATTGGGGATTTATCTTCTACAATTTGATAGAGTTGAATATAGAGGAAGTGATCTGTCTCTTAAATAGCCACTAAAGACTGAATATTGAAGAACTCGCAACCAAGTTGCAGCTTGGCTCTAAGTTCTAGGTATGCTCATTTTTAATGCCATCTTCATGGGTTGAGTTCTTTTGAAGTGCACCCACAACGTGTTCCCTAACTGGCCAGGAATAATATGACGTATGGGAATTCAACAACAAATTGTTCTTGAACTAGGCCCGGAAATAAAGCATGCTATGAAAGTTATGGTAAGTGAGTGTCATGTAAGCCAGTGCTTAGTTATACATTTGAGCAGATCATGTATACTTGAACACTTGAATTTAAAAAATGTATACTTAATTATCATGTTGATATGTTTGTAACTTTATCAGCCATTAACTGCACTTGCATATGGTAGACTTAATTAGGTACCAAAAGTATTTAGCATGTTTACTGATGGTTACATGCACGAATGATTGTACTTAAGCTACAGTTCACCCACAAACAAACCAAAAACAGCACTTTCAATCACTCATGTTTCTACACCTGAAACAACAAAAGTTCAAAACGATGCCCGCTAAACGTCCTGCAACGGAGCGCGGGCAATCCTACTTGTTCCATTAAAATAAATGGTTAGATTTTCGGATCTATTGCAATTATATAGATAAAAATCTCACCATGGCCCAAACTTTTTTTTGTGCTTTTGTCAAGGCGTGGTCAAAGTGAGCACGTTTGAGATATTAACCAAACATGTAAGTTACTCACTAGTATCATGTCTAGCATGTCGGGGGCCAAGGAATTAAAAAGTGATGCATAGAGGTATGTAAATGCAATGGATAATGTGAGTGAAATTAGTTGCCGATATTGGTCAGCTATGATATACCTAAAGTCTAGCTCATTTCCAGTTTCATTCACCTCAGTACTATAAAACATAACTAGGCCGACCCCTAGATGCCGAAGGCACCCTTGGGGTGATCCCGTAGTTCCTGCGGGTGGCAGTTTTTATTTATTTTGCAAAACAAAACAAAAACAGTCCGACAGATCCAAGACCAATAGACTTTCAAATTCAGTTCAATTCAGTTGCAACTCTGATCAGAAGCAATTTATGATGATGTACAAGAGCACTCGTATTATATGACATAAGGGTAACTTTTCCAGGGTAGTTCGGGTCGTCTTTCTGTTTGTTGAATGAACATCATAAAAATACCTATGGTATTATGTATGTTATGGTAATGTCTGTGATTGTAACATCGATCACCTCAAGTCACTTGAGGGAGCTTGCAATATCGATCACAAAACGGTACTTGACATCCTTCTTGATCAACCTCTCAAGAGCCTCATTTGCATACTGAATAGGGACAATATCTATGTTTGGATAGATCTCATGGGCTGCGCAGTAGTCCAACATTTCCTGTGTTTGCTTTGTACCACCGGTTATGCTCCCCGCGATGCTTCTCATGCCTATCAATACAATTGCACATATTAGCAGAGTATTATTTATCTAGAGAAAGCCAGAGCCGAGACAATGATGGAAAGGAAAACGTTGACATCGCACCTAATATAAGGCTTGCTGGATTGAATTTCACTTCACTTGGGAACCCCACCAAGGATAGCACACCCTCACTCTTCAACAATGATAAGTATAAATCAAACGGGATATCAGCAGAAGCGGTGTTAATTAAGAAGTCTAGTGATTTCTCCACTGCCTGTCATGTTATACGAACTTTTCAAACACTGCTCGGAATTAAGAGCATACATAGTAACGGTGATCTAGTCAAACAATAAAGCTCTCAAATCCAAACTTGAAATGGATTTTGTTCGTTGAGTTCAATCTTTAAAAGTTATTATATACATATATCTATATTGTGCTTGAGAGTAGCTTATTCGGTCATAAGAATCAAGGCATGAACATTGATATAACAAGGCTATGGGCTTACCTTCATCTCATCATTATTGCTAGATATAATGAAGTTGTCTGCTCCTAGCAGATTCAGTGCTTCATCTCTCTTTGACGGACTAGTGCTGAAAACCGTTACCTTCAATCCAAATGACTTCCCAAACTTCACGGCCAAGTGTCCAAGACCACCAAGCCCAATTACTCCCAGAGACTTACCAGGCTGTTTCATGTTATGGCGCATCATGGGGCTCCAAACGGTGATTCCAGCACAGAGCAAAGGAGCTGCAGAAGCCAACGGATAACTTTCTGGTATTCTATAGCAGTATCTGTAGATTTACCATTATAATTCACATTGTTACTCTCATTAAAAGGATTTCTCCTATGGAAATTATGAGCGATGCTAACCTTTCATGAACGACTATGTATGATGAATATCCTCCTTTAGTTACGGTGCCATCAGTGTCAATACCATCAAATGTGAGTACGGCTCCTTTTGAGCATTGCACTTCACGTCCATCATCACAATACTCGCAGTCTCTACAAGAGTTCACATAAGTACCTACTCCAATATGATCCCCCGCTTTAAAGCGTTGAACATTTGACCCAACCTCTTTGACAATTCCAACTATCTCATGACTGGCAAATAACGATGACAATACAAAATGATTATATACGAAAATAACAAGAAAATTGGCTTATTTTGAATCCATTATGTCCAGATTGCATTAATCTTTGGTAGATACCCAGGTACTAAAGGATACTTGGAGTGCCCTTGCTTGTTCCTAGTCCATGCAACATCCGCATAACAGACACCACAATGGGTTATAGTTATTGAAACATCATCAACTCCAACATCTCTGTTTAAATTTTACAGAATATGGTTAGATGCTAGAGGCACAGTATCATGTAAAAAAAATAATAATAAATAAAGTTAGCATCGTAATCAATTTCCAAGGAAAATTATAGCACAAATTTTCAAAACATATTCTATCAAGCATTTAGCTTACTGACATTTGATCCGCTGCCTAATTAGGTGATATATTGTAGGTAATGGGTTTAAATCATGTTTACCATTTGATTATTCAAACATTAAGCTCAAGATTTTCCATGTCGCAGTTAAGCTAGAGTTTGTGTAAAACAACTAAAGTTAAAGCCTTGATAAAAGGTTGTATAAAAGTTCAAATCTACAATGAAATAAGACTATGTTTAATAGATGATGACCAGATCTGTTTGGATATCCCCATGATCCACACTTCTGTTCTAAAAGATATTTCGACACGGTCCTCATGGACATAATAGAGACCTCCTAACGATGAACTAAATCATGAGATGAAAGTAAATAGGAAGCAAACCAGCGGTCAATTATATAAGGTAAAAGAAATCCTGAAGGATCTCGTGCTGCCCATCCAAGGCAGTTCTCATTACCAGCATCAAAAGTCATAGGTGAGGTGTCTGTTTCATAATCTGATAGTATAAGAGGCATCATTACAGTCATAATCATAAGCATCAAGATCCTCAATCTGGAAAGCAGCAGTGTTTAGAATGGTTGTATGAGCATTTTGACTGTCTAGAATGCCTGGATCTACAAGAAATGCCAGTTTCTCTTCATCCAAAATTTGACCGGATTCCTATGCTTTAGCCAACATTGCCTTTTTCCTTAAACCATGCAGTGTTCCTTGGCCTCTTAGGCTGAGTGCATTGCCTATCCATGTGTCCTTCACCTTGATAATTATAACATTTAACCACCCTTGCATGCCCTCCTGTATTATTTCCCCCAGAACTAGTAGCATTACCCTTATAGCCAGTACCAGCATAACTTTGTCCTTGCCTCCCTTAAACTTGTTGCACAGTAACCCTGTCGTCTTGAATGGTGGCTTGGTTTCTCAGATTAGAGGAAGTTCTAAGTTAATTGTTGGTTGAAGGGAACCTTGAAGAAGATACAACCATTAGGAAAGCCATTTCCTTATTAAGACAGGCAATTGGATCATCTCCTTGAGTAAACACAGGAACAACAAGACCTGAGTCAATTTAAGGGAACTCAGTCATTGGTTTTGTTAAAGATTGAGGTGAGTTGTAAGCAATTGGTGGAAAATATGAGGTTTGATGATCCATATGAGACTGGTATTGTTGTGATGGTGGAATGGATGAATGATTGATTTGTAGTTGTGATAGATGAGGTGGTGGATACATTGGTAAGTATGATTGAGGAGAGTAAACTTGTGGAATCATGGTATTTGTTTGTTGAGGAAACTGGGTAGTGATGTATTGAGAGTGATAGTTGTTAAGTTGAGACGGTGATTGATTGTAGTTAGCAACAAATGCAAGAGGATCTTGGTATCATTCACGCATCAAGCGAGTTTCATTTGCGTGTGCCTCATGTTATTCGAGATATGAGTATAATTGATCATAGTTTGTAGTATGCAAATCTCTAGCCAACTTCACATCCGTCATAAACTTGCTCCATTCTGGTGGTAGACTGTTCAGAAACTTTGTATTCACTTAAACTGGTCACATTGACATATTGATAACATTCATGTTATTGATTAGTTGAGCAAATCTCTAGTAGTACTAATACAGTGTTTCACCCTTCACAAATGAAAACTTATCAAACTCGTCATACAATTTACATTCCTTTTCTTGTAATGAAAATTTTGTGCCTTGCATAAGAAGCTTAACTCTGTCCCATATCTCTTTGGCAACTTTATGATGATTTACAATGGCATACACATCCGGTGGAAGACCTTAAAGAACGATGTTTGTAGCTTTAAGATCACAGTCAGCTTGGAGTTTCTCTGCAACCAAAAGTTCTTCATACCTCTTTGTCCTAGTAGTGTCATCCTCTTCAACAACAGTAGGCCAAATAAGTGGACCATTTTGAACTGAGTTAAGAATCATTTTCCCCTTCTCCTGATTCTCTATATATAGTTCCATACGACTCTTCCACGAGTCATACAAGGATTTTTCCAACATGGGAGGATGGTTATCCGCACCGACAATAATCATAAATTCTGCTAATGTTGTCATTTTGAATTGATTGATTAAATAAGAAAAGATAATTTTTGATCGTTCAGTGATTAGAGGTTATTATGTTGAAGTGAGTTTTGTTTAAGTGATGAAGTAATGGTATTACACGGGATTTTACAATTCTTGACAAAACTGGGAAAAGAAGTTAATCTTTCACGGGATTTTACAAATCAAAGAAAAACCGTATAAATCACCTAATGAAAGTGGTATAATAAGAACACAATTACTCATCCTAAATCATAAGCCCGAGCAAGTTATCTTTGATATCATGCATCCAACCAACCCCGACTTCAAGATAAAATAAGAACACGCCTTCGTGAAAATGCCACTTTAATCTCAAATAAGTGACACCCGATCAACTCCGTAGTCACTTAGAAAAATTAATACCAAATCTAGCCATTAAAATTTAAGTTGCAATGATTCTTTATCAAAAATTGATCTCGGTCTCGAAAATTAATCTAGTCACTTTGTCATCTCAAATCTCAAAAATATCCATTAACCAATTAATATACAAATTCCTAAATGAATTTATATTAACATGGTTCAGCCCCATATCTCTTTTTGTTATATTAATACACACGTCCAACCCATCCTAAAATGATAAAGTTGGTCCAAGGTTCAATAAGACATACAAGTCCATTATCTTATTTAACTTGATCCTTAACATGAAAATATAAGTACCTTGAACCCTAATCTTTAGTCATTTGTAAACCTAATCACAAACACATCGCTTCCCTATCTTCTTACTACCACTTCACACACCAGCCACTTTCTTATAGCAAAAATAAATCTGTTCTTTCTTGTTTTTGCACCACGAATCACAATAACCCATCAAGTAAATGTCATTTTCTTATCTTATCTACCCCACAAATAACACTTTCTTAATTGTTTCAGCTTTGATCCATGAAGTACACATAAGACTCGCGGCTTCAAGATCTTGTTATCAAGGTCTAAGGTAGGTTTTTATTTCTTGTTTGTTCGTCATTCAATCGAAACAAAGGATGATTATAACCCAAGTGTTATAAATCAATCTTTAATTTCGTATATCAAAGAGGGTTTACCTTCATAGATCAATGATGAGGTTTGATTCGTGTTTATGATCTTATAAAGATCTGGAAATGAATTGCTAACACGAAATCAAGAACTAAGATCTTGATATTTCATTATGTGTCAAGTCTTGATGAGAGGTGATGGGGATGGAGTTGTGGTTTTATGTGATGATGGGAATAGGATTTAGATGAGTTGGATTTGTGGATTGAAATGTGACGAAGGGTTTAGGATAGTTTTGTGGATTTGTGGTATTGAGGCTGTTGATTAATCGTTGTTCATTGTAGTTAAATCGAGTCTGTCTCTTCTATCTTCTTCATTTCTGTTTAGATCTTGACTCAGTGAGTTGACCCGGTCAACTCGGTTAATACCGAGTTGACACAGTTTGGTTTATGGGTTGTATTATTCACCTAATCAGGTTTGTATAATTCGCCTAATCAGTTTGGTATAATTCGCCTTTCCAAAACTGTATAATTCGCCTTACCAAAACTATATAATTCGCCTTACCAAAACTGTTTAATTCGCCTGACCAAAAACTGTTTAATTCGCCTGACCAAAACTGCTTAATTTGCCTAAGGAGAATGTTTAATTCGCCTTCAGGAATGTTTACTTTGCCTCTAGAGGTGTTTAATTCGCCTTGTACTTTTTGTGGTCCACAAACAAACAAAACTTAGATCTAAAAATTTCGGATCTGTGTCTCTTTGCTCTGATTTGATGTAACACCCCCAAATTGGGTCGCAGTGGAATAAGGGTCCGGGGCGTGTTACTTCATAGATCAATAACACAAGATGTATATAGAACGACCAAAAAGTCGTTTAAAACTGATACATTGGATTTAACAAAGTATTTGTTACATAAGCCGAAGCTTCACTTGTCTACTTATTCAAAATACAAAGATTTCTAGCCCATACAGTTATACAAAATATAATGCGACAAAATCTTTAATGCATGATATCCAAATCAAAACCATCAATGTATCCCTTGCACCTCGTGCTTACTGATCCCCTGAAAAACATTGCTTTAAAACGTCAACAATAATGTTGGTGAATTCATAGGTTTGATAAATCATATATTGTAGGACCACAAGATTTCCCAAGTGTATGATAATTGAACAGATGCAGACATTATTTAAATGTAATACGTTGCCTTCTTAGCTCAATGACACTGAGCTCGACATAAATTGAATACATAAAATGGCCTGAACATTGATATAGAGGATGTGATGTTCTAAACCCGCAACATCCTATTACGACATATGGTATTACGTTCGGTTGCCCAGTTGTTAGCTAATCACCCGCATCGGGGATGTCATTCCTAATAGATCGATTCATAACATTCTCGCTCACAATCTCAGTAACTGGAAATTCATGTTAAATGGGCTCAACTAGGGTTATCAAACTTAGGCAACACGTAATCATAATATAAAACTTAACCACTTATGTCTAGTTGTAAACATGAGAGTAAATAGCATGTAAAACGTGGGGCTATGAACTCACCTTTAGTGAGCGAATATCAAGTATATCAAGATAATGCGCCACGCAAATCGTCAGATGCAACCATATTTAAATTAAGGTCATATAAGTACTAATCACATTGGGTAATTGCTACCATAGAATTAATTCTATATAGCTATCCCCATCTATTGATTGAAAAAGTTGTGTTTATAAGTTAAAAAGTTTATAATTACCGTTGTAGAGTAAGACAGGCGTAACTTTCGCGTTTTAAGCCCTATTTTGACGTTTCTTGTGCCCACGCTTTCGTATTAGGATTGTTATCATATTTGATATTTTCTATTTTTTATACTCTGATGAAGCATTATCTTTTTACGTCACACCAGTTATAAAGTTATTTTTTATAGTTTAGAATAGACGTAAAAACCGTAAACGTCGATATTTTATTCAGTAATAGCATCCGCTGTGTTAGCGATTCTTTCGAGTCCGTTTCTCGTAGTTGAAAGTCTAATGATTTTGGAAGGTTTAAAAATAAATATTTGTGTCTTGAACGTAACTTTGATAAAATTGTTTTATAACGTATTGTAATGTTAGTAAAACTCGTCGATAAAATCATAACTCATTCGTTTTAATGAAATTTTACGATTATTATCAATTTTGAATACATTAAAAAATATGTGTAATTGTTAAAAAAATACTGTAACTTGATGGTTTATATTAATTTTAGAGTAAATTGTTGTTTATAAAAATTCTTTTTATAAATTCGTTTTTATCGTTATAATTGTTTTTTACCGTAACTTGTTCGTTATTTATCCGTTTTTCAGTTTCTTAGATTTTTTGGAATCGTCATGTAGACGTACTATGTTTATACAAAATAATTGGGAGCAGGTGTATGTCGATTTAAAACGAAAGTTAGGGTGTCTCGGTCTTAAGTATTCCATATGTAAACTTTGTTTCTTTAACTTTTAAACTTTGTATTTTATCTTAAGTCTATTATACTATATAATATATATATATATATTTACTATATAGATATATATGATAATATTATATGATCTTCATTATATTTAAGGTCCATAGTCCTTTCAATTGTCCTCATATGTCCCAATATTACCAGATTAACAAGTTAATCAGTTGATTTTACAATTTACTTGTAGCTTTCATGGTAAATCATTAAAGCATAATTTTTTTCACTAACTCTTTTTAGGCTTAACCAAGGTTGTTCCATTCACTTATACTTCCATTATAAACTTATTTTAGTGATTCATATAACATCACTAAAAGTCCATAAACAAGATTAACATGTAATTTGCCATACTTTTACTTGTAACATATTTAAAAAGCCTTTAAAACCCTAATTTTGTATTTACTCCATTTTTCACCAAACAACATGGCAATCCTTTTACAGCCATTTTAACATAATCTCTTAACATCTTCCATGTTTAAAAGTGAACAAATCCATAACTACAAGTAAAAATCATTTTTACATGTTAAAAAGTCCTAAATGGTGATTCAAGCTATAAAGAATTTACATATGCATATAATGATAAATTCAAGATACATAAAGATTCTAGATGACGTCATGGTGAATGAAGATGATGCTCATACAATTCTAAACCTTGTTTAGATTAATATCCAAAGCTGCAACCCAAGAAACCCTATTTTCCTATTAAACCCTAAGCTTACCTTTTCTTGAAGTAACTTATTGCAAATGGTTAGCCAATGCTTGGAAACATCTTAGAATATCTTAGGAATGATGTATGTAGGTGTGTATAGGTCGTAGAAAATTTGGTATGGATTTATTACAAAGGGGTGTTTGAGTCGTGGCATATAAGAGAGCAAAAGAGAGGAGATTGTTGTTGTGCTTTTTCTATCAATGTATACCTGTATATAAGATGTATGACTAGTCAAGGGAAACATGTTGAGGGTCTTGGGAAGACTCTTGTCGTAGTCATGGCCATATGCACTTGTGTCATAATAGGTTGAGAAATCTCATGAACAATGGAGGGATGTTCTTAACTTAGATATTTTGGTTTTCTTATGGTTCTTGTTATCCCTATCCGGCCATATGTACATATGTGGTGATAATATGGAGTAAATTTTGGGTATTGGGTATAAACGTGGGTATTTGTTGAAGCGTAGAATTATTTTTGTGGTTCTGGGTATGCCTAAACTTAATTTATCGCGAAACGTATACACTTTACGTAACCGATAAAAATAAAATAACCAAAGACCATAATTATTCTCAAAATAATTATTTAATACTTGATTGATGTAAACGTTTAATTGTTTGGTGCCCGTTTACATTGAACGCTAATTTTTAGCTTACGCGATTTAAACTTAATTCATGAAATCACAAGCAAACGCGTACAACACTAAAAATAAATAGTAGATTTATCGACGTCGTCAATGACTTGAAAACACGGGGTGTTATATTTGAACTTGTGACTGAATAAGCTCAAAGGAGCTCTAAATAAGCAGTTTAAAGAGCTAACAAAAACCACAAAAAATAAGCCAAAATACTAGCTTATTAATAAGCTGTTACCCACACGAATAAGCCCAAAATAAGAAGTTTCTAGGATAAAATAGACCACGAAGAAAAGCTTATGGAAAAGTGATAATGAGCTGTAAATGGTTTTGACCAGAAAGGACAAATATTGACAATAGATACCGATCCAAGACTCACATATCGAGACTAAAACAGATTTGAAACAGATTTTAAGACTAGATACATAAGCTTTTCGAAAATGACATGTGACAAAAACAGTGATGACAAGAGACAGGTTTGACAAAAGTGACGGATTTTAAACCAACCGGACTACAAAAACGTAAACCGACCCAAGATCTAAACCTAGGCGCTGTTACCAATTATAGAATACTTGTATTATCTAATCTCACAATCAAATTACAAAGAACTAGAGAGAGAAAGTGGAAGGATTAACACTTTTAGAGAGTGAAAGAAAGAGAGAATATTAGCTTATGTGAAAATGAGAAAGTGAACCAACCAACACCCTCTCTAAGCAATGGAGAGGGTACTTATACTCTAGACATATGGCCGGCCATAGGCTCTAACATGGGCTTTCCATGGGCCTTGGCCTTTCTACCTTACTAAGGTTCCTAAAACTATATTAGACCTACGAGCTACGTATATTAGGTGTGACCGAGTCTTTTCTTGATTCCTAATAGTGGATCATCATTAACTCGTAGAGTTAACAAAGGAAAGGGTATTGCAACTAATTCAGACCCTTCTCCTCTGAAGTTTGTGAAGGCATCAAGGGAAGTTCATCCTGACCCTGATGGTCCAATGCTAATAGAATGAAAGTTGATGGAAAGATTATTCAGATTCCAAATGATCAACTTCAGGAGTACATTGACAAGAAGGAGAGGATGGAAAGGGCAATGAATGAAGCTCAACTAAGTGAGCCAGTGATCAAGAAAGTTGCTGCGAAGATAGTCAGTAAGGCTAAGGTTCAGATCAAAGTCACCAAGAACTTCATCAAGCATCAGGATGCACACTTCAAAGTTCTTACAAGAGCTCACATTGAGAAGCTTCAGCAAAAAGCGGCATTGAGGAAGAAGAGGTTTGATCAGTATGTGTGGACTACCAATGACAGACTCAAGCCTGAGAAAATCACTGACATCTTCATTCACCCAAACACAAAACCAGTTACAATAACTGTTTACAGGAATAATGACCCGAGAAATTTTGATGTTCACAAAAACTTTAAGTTTGGAGACTTTGACATAAGTGAATGGTTCAAACTGAGTGTCATCATTCCCAAGAAGAAAAATAAGATGGTTAGTGAACTTATGACTTCCTTGAGAAATAAGTATGAAAGGCTAAAGCAAATCCCTGGTGAACTTGGACTTATCCTATCTCTTCCAATCCCTGAACAAGATCCATCTCTTCCAAAGAGGAAGAGGAAAACAATGGAGTTAGAGCATGAGACTTACATTGCTAGCCTTCATTGTCGTAGAGAATTGCCTGAAAGTGTTAAATTTGTCAACAACTTGGTGATTGAGCAACCTGAACATGGGACGTTCTTCATATATGCCTTTGGAGAAGAGGCATTTCAGAGGGTGAATGATGTGCACAAGTTTGAGACTAAAACCTAGTTGGGATATAAAATTATGGCCTCAAATGTCAAGACTAATAAAGGTTCGGCATGCTGATGAGCACAATGATCAACGAAAGGTCTGACAAAGATAAGATCCTGAGTAAGAGGGTGAAGTTGGAGAGCTTAGGATACACTAATGTGTAGTCCTATATGTTTTATGCTTTTCAAAGTTTTGTAATAGATGTCAGGAACATGTAACTGATGAATGGATGATGTATTTTGTTATCAGTATCCTTTACATGCTTTCTAGAAATCAATGTAAGAAGAAGTTGTATTTACTCACTTACACTGAAAAACACTTAGGCTATATTTATATCCAAATAAAGAGAGATTGTTGGCCAATTCGGTGCCCAATGATATTTCACTAAGGATTTGAATAGAAAATATCCTAAGTGTTAGATAACCTTTAAACACTACTTAGGTCACTAAATGAATAGTCATTCAGTGAGTTACCTTTAAGTGTTCAACCTGAGTCTAAGAAGAAAGACTCAACCATTCCGTGAGGAGGTACTCTATAAAAGAAGTCCTTGAAGCAAAAAAGAAGGTGATGGGTTCAGTGAGCTATGGCAATAAGCTCACTGAACCCCATACGATCCCCTCAGTATAATGAAGACAAAGAAGACTTAAAAGACTGAAGAATAGGCGGGATAAGTTTAAAGGGATAAGATCAAATACTTAGGGTATAAGAACAAGGTCAGTGTCATCAATGACCTTAGAAAGTGTGTTGTCACCTTACCTAGATTAGAATGTGTAATAGAGACAAGTGTATGAATGTACTTGTCCAATCAACTTGGGGACACGCACTTATCACCCATGTGGGTCTGACCCTACCTTAGCACTATAAATAGAGAGTCTTGTAAAGGAGTAGGGTTTACGTTTGTGCACTTATTGTTTCATCATTCGCAAACCCTTACTCCTCCAAATCTACTAAGTCCCTGAAGCAGGCTTCAGTTGATTAGCATAGTAGTTAACCTTTGCAATACTTTGGTTTGCAAAGTATTACTAGAGAGGAGATCACTCATACATACATTGTCATTCAATCCCCATTGTCGTTTCGTAAACAATGAGGTATAATTTTTAATAAGATTTATAAAGGATTAAACGTTGAAAATAGTTTGGTGTTTTACTTTTAAGACTTTACTTCTATCAAAACTCTTTTCATTACATAACTTCAAGTCATGGGTAAGTTTATTATAACTCTGTAGTTATTAGTAAACTAATACAAAGAGAACAACATATATATATATACATACATATATATATATATATACATACATACATATATATATACATATATATATATATATATATATATATATATATATATATAAACATAAATATTTGTGAGAATGATACACTAGGCATGTTTTTTTTAAAAGTTCTCGAAAAATTCCAAACAAAATTCACAAGATCCGGTATGTTGGTGCATAAAACTTTTGTAAAGAAAGTTTTTCTAATTTTGAGTTTTTATTCGTTTTTTTAATGCAATTTTGCTTTTTTGTGCCTCAAAAATTCATTTTTGTACCCAACTTTTTTTTACTTTTTGAATCAAAATTTTATTGCGCATCAAACTATAACAAGTTGAAATTTTTGTGCATCAAAAGTTTTTTATGCATTAAAATTTAGTTTTTTTTTGCATTAAAAAAACGTATAAAAACTCATAAATAGAAAAACTTCCTTCACAACTTTTTTATGCACCAACATACCGGATCTTGTGGATTTTTTCAGAATTTTTCGACAACTTTTTAAAAAATCCATGTGTAGTGTGTCCTTCTCACGAATATTTGTCTCCGTAGAAATATCATTTCCCTGTGCCAAACACCTATGCTAATACATGCACCCCTGTGTCAGCTGATTATAAAACACATACAATTACCAAGAACGCGGGTTGCATTACTGCTTGCCCGACACGGCCTGACCCACATTTGACCCGATCATTTAATGCTTGGCCCAAACAAATACCCCGCCTGATACACATCCCTCTGTGACTCTCTCACACACATCACTAACTTCATCCTTAGATCACACACATGTCTCCTTACCCTCTTCTTCTTCCTTAAACAGCTGTCTCCCTACCAAATCAGTTTTACCACACACACACACCTCTAATTTGATTTATAAGAAAAATCCATGTGACGTACCAACGGAAACCGCCGGCAACTAAGGATCTTTTGACGTGACTTTTGAGTTATCTTTGAGATTTATTTGATTTTTTTTACAGTTTTTTGTGAATTTTATTTTGGACAGTGGAGGACTTGATTGATGGTGGTGGTTATGTTGATGCTTATCAGAAAACATGAAATCAGGTCGAAAAACATGTAATGGTATGATTATTATTAGCCTCATAATTCTTAATAAGTTTTGATTTTTATTATCTGCAATTGCATTTTTCATATGGGTTTTTTTATGGGGCATGAACTGTTTTTATGATGCTAGGGTTTCTTGGTAGGAATTGGAGGCATTTTTATGGTAAATGGGTATTATTGCATCGTGTTTGCGTAGTGGTATGTCGAACTGAATGCATTGGTGTAATGAATTAGGGTTGTTGTGTATGACAGTTTTATTGACTACATGGTGATTTCTATCTTTTTATTTTTCCATTTGTTAATCGCCATTTCAAAACGCCTTTGTTGTTCATGATTGTCTATATAAAATGTTAGCGTTTAAGAATGTGTTTTCGTAGTAAACGACTTAATTTTGTATCTGTTAGTTTCCTTTGCGAAAGAATTGAAAGACCTGATATAGATGCAACAAAATTGGTTCACTTTGTAGCATATATTACTTAAGTATGCGATATTGGATAATAATGTTTCGGTTTGTGTACATATATTTAAACTAAGTGTGTTAAAAAAACCTTTGTAAGTATGGTACATGACGAATTCCATTAGCGCTGGTAATTTTAGTTTAAGCGGCCAACTACTCACTTTGTGTGTATCCCTTCGCATAAATTCACCACAAATTTTCGTGTGTGTGTAGTTGGTTTGTTTGAATGGCTTACAAAATTTTGATTAATTAGGAGTTATATGTGAGATGGCCCGTAAGTTATAATAATAAGAATCTGTTCCATTGCATCCATTTCTGATTTAGTTATGCAAAACCGATTGTTTGACTCTTGAGAAGCTTTGCTTTACTGTACCAAAAACTATAAACTAATTATTAGCAACATCAAAATGAAATAACAGTTTATATTTGTTTGTTTGATGCAGGTTTGGTTTCTTGTGATGATTAAGCTTTTGAAGTATGCATATAATGTGTTTGATGAAATGTTAATAATGAATCTACATAGGCTTAATATAAGCTGGCACAAACAACCTTTAAGAATTGGTGGATGAATGAACCATTTGGGTGGTTTACCAATTATTATATTTGAATGTAGCTCGAGTTCATAATTTAAAGAGATAGACACAGTAGTGTTGCAAGAAATTAGGTACCAGGAATGTTCTTTGTTCTGTTTTAACTGTCTTTTTTGTGTTTTTTCGATCAGGGTTTCCATATATTGAATCTGTTGTGATCGTTGAGAAATGGGAATTCTTCCATGGTGATGAAACCCAAACGACTATAGGATTCTTTTATTACGGTATTATAGATTTTATTTGTTAGTTTCACGATACTCAATTCTCTGACTAGCATATACTTCCAAGCATGTTGTTTGGCTAACTACGCACCTACAAACATTTGCAGTTAACCAGTTGTATTTTACAGGTTTATCGCCATCGAGAATGCAAATGCTCCGTTGCTGAAGATAGAAAAGGAAATATGTGGTATGCAACTTTTATCCTCTTGCATTGTATTTAGCCCCATAGATAAAAATCGATTGTTGTCGTTTTAAGGTCACGATTTATATGTTTTGTTTGTTTCTTTTATTGTAGACAGAGTCTGGTAAATACTCTACTTCCAACAGCCGTTGAGTAATTAGTGAAGCACAAACATGAATGCACTTATTCTTGGTGTAAGGGGCAGACGACGCTGCTACCGATTTTATGTGTGAAACACGACCGCAAACACCGTATGCGTCAGGGTAAGTTCAGCCATCTATATATATGCTAAAGTGGGTCGCCGCCTCATCGGTGCCATTATTTTAAACTCTTTTTAATTTCTTGGGATTATGCAGAAACTTTAACCTTAAACTTATGAAAAGAAATATAACATTTTTTTATAGAAATATTTGCAACTACCATTGACTTTTCAAAGTTACAACTTAATAATCTGTTGTGAATATTAATCATTTGTTTATAGAAAGACTAATACAAAATTCTAGATTTTTTTTAATGTGAAGTTATACTATGTAATCAGAATAAAAAGAAGTAAAAGTCAGAAAGAGGTATTAATTGGGCAAGCCTCCAAGCAAGAAAAAGGCACATAAAAACTTTCTCCTCTTCAAATCCACCACAACACTTTCTTTCTTTATTATATGCTTCTCTTTTCCTTTTTTTTCTTTTCAGACCCATTGCCAATATGAGTGCATTTTTCAGCTTTTCTGATTAGACAAATGTACTCCTATAATCAAACTATTATATATGCTTATTTCAAGCTGATATTGTTGCTCACTATAAGCTATTTTTATGTTATATTTTGAGTTGTTTCGTTGCAATAATAAGCCTATGCCGCTTCAATATGCTGTTTTTCGGGTTGTTTTGTTGCCACCGTATGTTGTTTTTAGTCTTATTTTGAGTTCTATTGCCACAATAAGCTGTTTTTAGTCTTATTTCGAGTTGTCTGTGTTGCTACCATATGTTGTTGTTGGGAATTGAAGGCTTTTGAAGTTACTACTGTTAGTTTTGGAAGTTAATACTGCTAGTTCAAGATTGTGCTGCTGTTGAAGTTTAAAAAAAATAGTCTAAGTTATTACTACTGCTAGCTATAATAGTTAGTGTTGTCAGTACATTGTTAGTACTGCCAATATAGTTAGTACTGTTAGTTAATACTTAGTACAGTTAGTCTTGTATAGTTAGTACTACTATTATGATATGCATGAGTTAAATTAAGAATAGATATGCATTATTATTATACGCGTTTTGTAAGCCCATTAGGGTTTCCTTGGTGTATAAAAGGAACCCTAAGGCATAGATCTAGATATCAGTCTTTCATATCAGTCTTTCATAGTTTTTCATAACTTCAAGGTTATAAACCCTAACACTGTTAAATAGTGTTCGTATTAATATATTGGAGCTTATTGTTTTGGTTATATTTCTGTGTGTTAAACATTCATTACTGTTATTCTTCTTAGTGGTATAAACTATATTCCGCATAGTTTATATCATACACTCAAAGTTTCAATCTTAGTGCCTTTGGATTTATCCAAGGATACTAAACCTTACATCAAGCCAAGGAGTTCAAGATCTGTTTATTAAGATCAACAAGTGGTATCAGAGCTTGTTGTGAAGCTTTGAATAAGAAGAAACCAACAACACATACTAGATCTAATTCTTAGTTATAAGATGGAGGTAGGAACTACTTCTACAACTCTGACTGCAAAACTTCATATCCTCAACCCAGGGGATTATGATCTCTGGTTAATAAGGATAGAACAATACTTTCTCATGACTGATTACTCCCTCTGAGAAGTAATTAAAAATGGTAACAAAGTGCTGAAGAGAACTGTTGGAGAAACTGAGCAGGAATATGAACCTACTACTACAGAAGAAAAGCAGGACAATAGGAATAAGATAAAAGCTAGAGGAACTCTGTTGATGGCACTCCCAAATAAGGATCAACTAAAGTTCTATTCATATAAAGATGCAAAATTGCTCATGGAAGCCATTGAGAAGAGGTATGGAGGAAACAAGGAATCCAAGAAAGTTCAGAGAACTCTACTCAAGCAACAATATGAGAACTTTGTAGGATTAAGTTCAGAAAATGTTGATCTTCATTTAATATTTTTACATATCCTTCCTCCCCTGTTTGGAAGGATCCTCCAAATCATCTTCTTATGGGAACCCAAGCCATCACAGACTTGAATCTTCCTTGTGCATAGATGTAATCCAATCTTTTCAAAGTAACTGATGCATTGTTGTATTTGGATACATGATCTATCACTCTGTTCTTTGGCATCCAGACCCAACATGCTGAAGCTTTAACATCATTAAACCTATTCCTCTTAACAGCATTATATGCAGCCTTTGGCTTAGCAGCATTAACTGGTCTCATCCCAGTTTTCATTAAGACTGCTTTTGGAACAAAGTTTCTTTTTGGATGAGGGTAAGACATTCTATGAGAATTATGATGATCTACCCTTCTAGCATTGCTCCATATAGGTTTTTGTACCTGTTTTTGATCATTAACATGTCTCTTGTGTTTACAGGTATACTGCAGGTGTTCAAAACTTCCACATACATAGCAAGCTTTCTTGATCATCACAAAGTCACTCCCTAGTTGTTAGGATTTAAGATTATTCCAATTCCTTTGATTCCCTCTAGGTTTTTGTGATCTATACATCTCTGCATATTTAACTGGTTTCCTAACTGGTTTTTCTTGTTGTTTAGATTTAACAACATTAACTTTAGGAATAGTAGGAACAACAGTTTTCTTTTCTACCATAATAGGAGACTCGTCTTATTCCTCATCATATGACACCCATTCCTCAATAATTGGGGCATCTGGTGTTTTCTTAATCTCTACAGAGGAATTCTCAGATACAATCTTATCTACCTTTACACCATAGCCTACAAATTCAGGCTCTTGAAACTCCTCAAGACCAGAATAAGACAGATCAAGCTTATTAGGTCTATTATAGATTAAAGGATGAGGTGGAGGAACTGCATTATACCCCAATCCCTTTTTGCTATTGTCAGTTATCTGACTCCCTACCAGTTTGTCTAGATCCTTTGAGGCATTTTCAAATTTCTCAATTTTAAAGTCAATGCCTTCCTTTTCCTGCTTAACTTTCTCAAACTATGTTTTAAGCATATTAATTTCATATTGTTTGACTCCTACTTCTCTTTTAAGGACAACAACTTCTTCACTAAAAAGAACCTCATTCTTCCTATATGTGACAAGTTGTGCCTCAACAGTATCTAGTCCTCTTTTATAAGTAGATGCCTTAAATTCAGTTTGATGTAGTTTAGCAAGCAGATCATCATACTGTTTCTTTAAAGTTTCATAGTTTTTCAGACATGATTTAGTACAAGGTTTATCATTGTGTACCTCTGAGTCTGAAAAGGCCATCTCTTCCTTGTGAGTAAAGGGTTCTTCTTGATAGTTTCTTCTAGATCAAAGTTTCTCAAAGCAAAGCTCTGATACCACTTGTTGATCCCAAACCTAGATCGATTCCTTAGGTTGTCTAAGGTTAAATTACCTTGGATAAATCCAAAATAACTTGTTGTAGAAACTTTGTATGTATATTAAAGTGTATGCGGAATCTACACCTTAATACTCTAGAAGTAAAATCAATGAAACAGTAATCTTGAACAACAAAGATATAACCAAACGCTCCAATATTATTAGATTAATAATACGAGTACTCTTAACTTAGTACTGGGGTTTACAACCTTGAAGCTTTTCTCAATCGACTTTGACAACTATGAAAACTGATAATGATATGACTGCGTGTTTTGTGATATCTCAACTAATGCCCTAGAGCCTCCTTTTATAGACTAAGGAGTCCTAGTCGGCTTACAATACATTCCTAAGATATCTCAATCTTTTCTAAACATAAACGTAATCTTCTAAATAAATACATTATGTATATCTTGTACATAAATATCTCAACACTTATCTTCACACGCATTCTTGTTCTCCAAACAATCTTTATCTCTTTAATTCGTCTTTATCCTCTTGATAGTAGAAAGTCTTCAAACAGTTGTAATCTTTCCACCAGCAGCACTAATAAACATAAGCAGTAGTAACATTAGTACTAGCAGTACTAATATACACTAACAGTAGTAACCTGTACTAGCAGTCTTAACTTTTACTACTAACAACAATAACTACTTAGCTTATATTTTAGTCTTTAACACTGAGCAGTCTTAACTTCAACTAACATCAGTAACTTTATGCTATCAGTACTAAATTATACTAACAGTAGTAACTAGTAGTGGTAACGTTATACTACAAGTACTAACCACTTAGCATAATTTCCATTATGTACCTGAGCGGCAGTAACTTCTAAGAATCCATAAAGTCTATTAAGACCCAACAGACGTTGACATGTATTCTGGAAGCACTAGATTACAGAGTCAAGGAATTCAAGGTCAAGCGGCTCAATCCGGGTATGAATACGCGATTCTAGACTGAAAAGGATGTGACAAGGAGCAAAGAGTTTGTAGCGGCAATTGAAAGGCGACTGAAGACGAGAAGGATCTACCGGAATCTGGAATGCTTTGTTGGTGGATGTGTTCGTGATATTGACTACAGACTTATTCAGAGAATGAAATGATATCGTCATTCCAATTAAAAGGTCAATATCATGTGTATTATATTATAGACTTTATACATTATTTAGTTGTGTAGTTATCAGTGTTATGTGTCAGTTTATGAATTTTTCATGAGTTTCTCGTTAAAATCTAAATCCATTTATAAAATCATCATGAACAAGACACTAACAAATCCCTCATCAATTGAGGGGGGAGCATAATAGGTTCCCAATATCGAGTCTTGTTATTTTAATCAACCACATTTACTCTTCCAAAATTTTTTCTAACACAATATTTAAATCCATTGAGATCCTACACAATCTCAAAGGGTTTAAAATATTTTGATCATGGGAGTAGAAATGTGATTTAAATATTAAATATGATAAAAATGTGATATCGATTTACCACGACCAACCTGTACATCCTCCCCAGTCCTTGTGCCAAACAATTTCGATTACCATGCACTTGTTTGAGGGGAGCGATTCTAAAATAATCAAAACACTCAAGGTACAATGGCTTTGATATCTATATCACAAGTACCTTGATTGATTTTTCAATTAGTTTTATGGCTAAGTTGAACTTGTACCAAATACGACCCTGTACTTACTTTATCGAAGTTATAAGGATGGTAAGGTTAGGTCATATTCTATTCTCATGATCCCTGCCAGAAGCCAAAGGGATCTACCAGGGAATTCCCACTAGTTAGTGTAGAAGTCCTAGGTATGATTACAAAAGGAGTAATGTGAGAATAAGGGAATAAGGTACGGACTGAGATGGAGCTAGTACTGGAACACACCCAACAAGGTACTAGTAATGAGTCTCAGTTAAGCACGAAGGTGTGCAGAATTAAAAAAGAAATGAATAAGAAGAAAGGGTGAAAATGAAAGAAGCCCTTATTGACATTAGGCAAAACCGGGTCCACTACATTATGCTGTCAGAATCACATGATTGATTGCTGGCCCCCACCCACGTTGAGACAAGTACAGGACCGCAATGATACTTCTGGCACAACCCTTCAAAGCCACCACAAGGATCCCTCAAAGGATTCTTGTTTCATTCCTCAAGGAGACATCAATGCATTTCTATCGTCTCATCTCACTCCGAGTGTAGACGATATTGAAAAGGAGGCACCTGCTCCAGCCGTCTCGATTACTAAATAACCAAATGTTGCACAGATGAGTCCTAAAGCTATGAGATCATGCCATAAATCTCGTCAAGGCTCACTAATAACAAACAATGCTTGTTATTCACACACTGAGACAACAAGAAAGATTCTATAGAGTCCTATGCCTTATCCACGAGGTATTGCCAGAAAATCCAGTAATACAAAGTACTCACAAGAAGATGGAAATCCTTCTAGAGCCAACATCAAACAAGCTCTTGTATGTTTTGACATGTAGATCCACTAAGGATCAAACTATATGACAAATGAGAAAGCAACGAAAGTTGTGCGATTCTTTATGAATCAAACTTGTTCAGCAGTGAATTGACGAATAGAGTTTGAAAAACCATCTTTCGATGTGCATCAACAACTAATTTTTCCGAGCACATTGACTGTGGTATATCTTCTCGTTGGGACATACGACCCGGGAATATCTCTTCCGGAATCTTTTTATCATTGGTTCTCATGTATACTATTTGACGAACCAATCACCCAATTCATTAATACTTGTACTTAAGCAAGCCTAAACTACCCTAAAAACCACCTAAGCATGTACTTAAACTACCACACTTCTCTAGCAAAGGAGACATGGTTTTAGAAAGTGGTATACAGATATTTTCTTTATAAATAGGAAGGATTACAACCAAGAGTGTTTACACACTCACACACTTAAAGACACACTAGCAAAAACCATCCTTGTTGCTCTCTTCGTTTGGGTCACCACAGCCGAGACACAAATCCACGAACACGACACCACAACTCACAACCAAAGAGTTCTAAGGTATAACCTAGTAATCTATAAGCTAAGGTTATACGTTTAAGGGTTTAAAAGCAAGAAAGATTTGGTTTAAACTAAGGCTTGGGGTATACAAGTCAAGTTTCCACACAACTACATAACACACACGTTCAAGAAGCCAGGACCCTTGTAAGTGTCTTAGCCTACGTTCATATTTAAGTTTCACGTTTTATTCATATGTCATAGGGCACGGTTATCATATGTTAAACAAATTAAACGTGGGTCGTGCCTAGCATGGCACAACCCATGTACATGTCTTAATATACATTACATGTATAACTTTTGTGGTGGATTAGAAGCCATAAGGCATGTAACAAAGATCTTATGTATAAGCTTAAACGTTTAAACATGACATGCATACGTAAGGATTTAGCCGAGAGGCATGGTAACACATTTTGGAAACAAAATCACAAACACACCACGAATCATAATACTTAACAACTTGTTTCGCTCGATAAAGATGCGTACACTATAGTATATACGAACTAGGGTTGTTTGGAATGTGTCAAGATAAGTTACAAAAACCCTAACACAACACTATTAGGCCTAACGAGCCACTAACGGGCCCATCAAACCAATAACGAGTGCTTATGTAGGCCATCAACTTATTTATAAGCTAGGATAGGACTCATGGGCTTATTGAAGACCCTAAATGCTCATAGGCCTATGCTGGATAAGCCCACACTCTTAAAACCCTTGTCGAGTCCTTAATGGGCCAAATGTATGTATACGGGTTTGGTTAAATGGGCCACGGGCCTAATAGACTCAAATAAGCTCATTCGAGCTTATTTACAAGACAAGCAGTTTCATACAGCCTATATAAGCTTAAAGAAACCTTTTGTTACTTTTAAATCTTAATTGGACTTAAAAATGCAACTTTTGCAAGATAAGGGACTAAACGTATCAACATGGAAACTTAGGGGTGTAAACGGTAAATATTATATTTTAAACTATAAGGACTGATTTTGCCAATAATGAAAACCTAAGGGTATTTTATATAATTAAGTGATTTAAATAAACACTTATGGTATCGGACTAGTCGAATATGGATACTTATATAACTAAAGTCCCTTGAATAATAAATAGGTGTATTTATTATTAATACTTAAACACCGTGTATACTTAGTATATAGTCGTACATCTTCCCAAGAGCAAACAAGGAAAACGAATACAATAAACGTGTACATCACCAAACAAGTGATAACAGTATATATATAAATTAGCAAATTATTGTAGTTTATACATGAGGTCGTTAGCCTAAATTGTAGACTAAGACTTGCCATATGTACTTAGGTATTTGACGGTGCGATTCACTTACCATACTTAGGTATATTACCATTCATGGAGGACTACTTACTAAGGTGAGTTCATAGCCCCATGTTTTACTATATCAATGATTTACAACTTTTGGGGTGAGAATCTTGCATTGTTTTACAAATTGGACGCAAGTGTATATTTTATTATGATTACGTGTTTGCCTAAGTAGCGATAACCCACTGTGCCCATTATCATGAACTGTCAATTACTTTATGTGAGCGCGGATGTTATAAATAGATCTATTTGGGATTGACATCCCCATCCGGGTGAGTAGCTCTCACTGGTGTCATGGAGTGAACCAACAGATGTATACCATGTCGGATTTGGGATGTTGCGGGTTAGAACCTCATCAAGGGCAATGTTGGAAATTTATATTGCAATTCATACATGTCGAGCTTCAGTGTCATGAGATTAGGGAAACACAATTACACTTTGTGATGTTTGCATCTGTTGCATTATCATACACTTAGAAATCTTGCGGTCCTACATTACATTTTACATAAGCCTATTAATTCACCAACTTTATGTTGACGTTTTAAAGCATGTTTTCTCAGGTCAATAAGGCACGAGGTGCTAAGGATACATTGGGGATACTCTTTTGGGAGTCATGCATAAAAGATATGGAGTCATTACATCTTGGGATTTTTGTTATGATCTAAAATCTTTGTTATCAAATGTTGAACAATTTAAGCCGTTTTGCTTTGTATTAAACTATTTCAATAAATCCAATGTATCATATTCTAAATAACTCTTTTAGAGGTCGTTCTCATATCTTGTGCAATTGATTTATGAAGTAACGCTCCCGGACTCATTATTCCGCTGTGACCCAATTTAGGGGTGTTACATACTTAAAGAAAGCCAAGCATCTAATTCACCTGAGAAAAACGTGCTTAAAAGTGTTAACATAAAGTTGGTGAGTTCATAGGTTTAAGTGGATACAAATGTAAAACCCAAAACTATATATATAAGCTTACTGTGTTACAAGTCTCACCCATACAAGACTTGCAACACATAAACTTACATAGTTTTCCTAAAAAAATGTATAGATACAAACCATACAGAAAGCGTTTGTTAAAATGTAAAAATCATTGATTTGTAAAGTGTGCATGACCATTTCAATCCTTATAATAGTCATCAAAACGTCAGTATGAATGTTTGGCCGTAATTGTTCAAAATGTGTATGATAATTGTAATGCGCATAGTATCCCGAAATATTTCAAGTATGTATTGCCTAGATGCAACATAAAGAGTGATTACGATTATTCCCCTAAGTTCATGAAACTGAGACGTAGACGTATCAGTATGCCACTTTATTCAAGGCACGGGTAAAAGTTCATGTGTATGTATGTGGCCAATGAGGCTTCCAAGCCTAGTCGTGATCCAACATGGTATAATGTTCATTAGTTTGATCTCAAACTAGTGAGATCTAATCACCCGTACGGGGGTTGTCAATCCCTAATAGATCGATTATACCACTCGCGCTTACCCTCCAAGTAATTAACAGTTCATGCAACCTAAGTAAAGTGAGTATGTAAACGAGTTTGTAGTCAAATATGTAAATGAGTTTGTAAACGTTTATGTATCCGAGTATATAAATGAGTTACGAATCAAGTACATAAACAAGTATTGTAGAAGAGCATGTTAAAGGAGATTGTTAATGATATGTAAAGAATTGTTATTGAGCATGTATCTCCCTTGAGATGTTGTAAAGTAAGTATAAACAAGTGAAAGATGGGGCTATAAAATCACCTCAAATGATATGATTGGTATCTAAATCAAATTAAGTATAAGGGGTCCGCGGAATCCCGAATGCTAACCTAAGTATTTATATGAGTTTAATTGTATTTAATATAAAATACAACATCACAGGCTATATAGTTACACCACCGCCTAATAGCTTTTGTTTAATTTAAAATGTTATCTTAATGTTTAAATGGCACTTGTTAAATAAATATCTATTCATGTATGTGTGTAAAGTAAAATGGTACTTGATGTCCAAACAATGTTTCTAGTCATAATAACCTGATTTAGTATTTTTATTTGATTCTATATATTATGCTTTATAGTTAGTTTAATTGTTTGTAAAATAATCTTTATAAAGTTAAAAAGTATAGAAATATTTTATTAAATGATACCGACATATTTTTTTAAGGTTTTTATTGCCCAAACGGACCCGAAAACCCTCGTAAAGTACTTTTTACATTTCCATCAGCATGTTTAATTTTTATAAAAGTCATAGAAAATTATATATAAAAATTAGTTGGTTTTATACTTTCTATTTATTTGAAATCTTTGAAAACTCATAACTTGCTCATTTTAACTCGGTTTCGCGTGTTCTTTATATGTATGGATTCGTGACGAGATAAACTATGTAATAAAATGTCCTGTTTGCATTGAAAATCTGTTGTCGAACTCAGTAATTCCAAAACAGTTTATAAAAGTATTTTTATAAACTTAACTATTAAAACTGTAACTTATCTCGATTTTAATTCTTTTTTTTATGTTTTTAGAGTTTCTTACATCCACGTCTTCGTAATTAAAAGTTGTATCGAAGAAAAATATTTCCCAACAGATCACTGTTATGAACAGTAGCTTATTTTTATAAGATTACTTTTATAAAAATACTTTTTTATCGTAAACTTGTAAATGTCATATCTTTTTCGTTATAGATCGGATTTTTGAGTTCTTTATATGCTTACGATCCTCTTAATATGTACTATTTTAATAAACTATAAAATAAATATTTTATTAAACGACCTAAAACAGTAGGTATTTAAGTTTTATATACTTAATATATTAAACTTGTTTTATATACTCTTCCCTTAATTAAACCACTACAAAGTCTCTAACTTATGAAATAAACACAACTTGGTTATATCTGAATCTCTATAATAGTCCTTATTACTTGCCATGGATAAGTGTCCTCATAATCGTTTGTAAATAAAATTTCAACAGGAATAATTTTCTTACATATACTTATTAAATTATTAACATCTCCATGTAAGGTGTATTACTTCCTTTTTAAGTATTACTTTCACTAATGTTAATATATAATTCGAACCTTATGTACCCTTGTAATATCTCATAATTTCATGAAAATAATCTAGGTGGTGTTTAACATATATAATAAGCATGTATACATAATCATATGAATGAATGGAAAATGTTAAAGCTTAAATGGACCTTAGAGAAGTGTAGTAGGATGATGAACACAAGCTTACACTTAAGCTTAAACCCAATAAATCAAATACAAGATCAAAACCTAATTAGCTTCTTGAATAACTCTTGATAAATCGCAAACCCAAGCTTCCAATACACTAGAATGATCTTAGATATACTTAGCAACAATGCTTGAACACTTGGAATACTTTAGTATGAAAATTTATAGGAAACCCTAGCTCATTAATTTAAGCCGTGGCTTATTTGGTTGTGTTGGGAGAGTTTTGTAATTTTTTCTTGCAAAGAGAGAGTGTGTGAGTTAATAAACATGTTACTTGCATTATGTAGGAAGAGTTAAGCCTTAACAACCTTAAATTAACCTTAGTTAGGAAGTAGGGTTAGCAGTACACCTTATAAGAACATATAAGATGCTCTCCTCCTTTCCATGTAAAATGGACACCTAGGAGTGGTGGAGAGGTACCAAGATTAGACAATCTTTAGAAACATGTAAAATTGTAAGGTACTTGATTAGTTAGCTTAAGAAAAGTGGAGTTTAACTTTGGTTTGAGTTTTAATCTAACCCAACAGGCCTTATGTGGTTTATAATTAAGAAAATGAATTTATTTTGGCCATTGGGTATAATAGTAGGTATTTGTTTGAGTGTAGATAGATATAGGTATTTCCGGGTACGCCTAAATGTATCTTATTGCGAAACGTAAGCGTTTTATGTAACCGATAAAAATAAAACATGAAAAGTTAATAATTATTCTCATAATAATTATATAACACTTGCTTGATGTAAACTTTTACTTGTTTGATGCCCGTTCACGTTGAATGATGATTTTTAGTTTACGCGATTTAACTAAACGTTGAAAATTAAAAGTGAGCGCGTAAAAGTTTAAAATAAATAGTGGAATATTTATTGATGTAAAAAGATGTGAAAATGCGGATTGTTATACTCTCCCCATGTTAAAAGAATTTCATCCTGAAATTCAGGTTGAGTTTCCTTCCGGAATGGTGTTGGTGAAGAGGTGTGCGTTTTACTTGCCAACGGATTGTCCTAGGGTGACTAATGATGCGTCTTCGACTTTTCGGTTTAAGATTTGGTATAAGATAATGTAAGAGTTTACTTAGTTATTATGATTATTAGTTTGGTTCAATGTGATAATTATGTTTTGTGAATATGCACATAGAACTTGATATAAGTAGAAAATTGTTTCTTGGTAAGAGGTTTTAAGGTGACTACTACTCAGCATGGCATGGTCCTTCCTGAATGAATAGATGATCAGGCTATGCACCAAATATACATAGGTGATCAGGCTATATATATTTGAGGGCTAACGATGCGATGCTCATTTTCATCAAAATAGTGTTATGTATAAAGAAGTATCAAAGAGTTTTATAAGATGACAAAATGATTCACAAGGTAGAGGTAAGGTTGTTGATAGGATGACAATAGATTGGTTTGCGAGAAATCGTATGATGGTTTACAAGACAATAGTTAATGACTCATGAGGTGACAATAAAATAATTTATGTGATGAAAAATGGTTTCATAAGGTAAGAATAAGATAATTCATAAAGTGATAGTAACGTAGTTTTTGAGATGATTGCAAAATAGTATATAAGATGTCAAGAAGGTAATTCATAAGGTATTCATGAAATGATTTTGAATGGTTTATAAAATGTTAGCTCGTTGAACAGTGTTAAAATAATTTATCAATGATAGTAAAATGGTTTATACAATGATAGTTTATCAATCGGTAGTAAGGTAGTTCATTAATGACATCGACTTTATTTATGAGATGGTACTAAAATTATTTAGGAGGTGGTATCAAAATAGTTTTTGAGGGAATTACGTGACAGTTCATAATGTAATAGTAAGGAGTTAATGTTGTGGTAACAAACTATTTATGAATTGATAACCAAAAAAAAATTGACTATGGAAACAGTTTACGAGGGACAATGAAAATCGTTTATTGCGTGATAGTGATATGTTTCATAAAATCATAATGTTTTAGTAAGTGGTTTACATGAATACATAGAGAGTTGAAATAAAATTAACAAAGTTTTTATAATACCATAATTTGATAGATAATTGGGTTCATTGTTTTACAATCCTTCAATACTAGATAATACATAAATAACGTGGCAGCAACTCTATGGGTAAAATCCGTGATGACTGATCGTGGGAGCCTCGAGCTCCTAAGACTTTCTAGCTCCTCCTGAGTCAAACCCAACTGGCGCTTAATCCTTTCACGGGCCTCTCTCTCGTCCCTCATTATTCCATGAAGCTATGTCTCAATCAGCTCCAATGATCTAACTCTAGCGTGCAAAGTGATCCCCTTTGTCTCAGCCCTACTTGCTCTCTCTCTCTCTCTCTCTCTCTGAGTCAGCAGCTCCTCCTCGATCTCCTCACATCTCTGTGTGGGCATCTCTAGTAATCGCTCCTGAATACCGCCTATCACCTCCCCGTGTCGGGCCAGTGTCCTCACAACGGTCTCTGTAGGAAAAGCAACTGTACCGATGGGCTCTGGATGAATGATATCCATCCTGATATCAAACAGGTCTCCATGATTCTCCTCAGCAGAGACAAGAATAGTAGGTGCAACCATAACCTGCACAAGCAAGAGTTTATATAAATCGTATTTATATAAAACCATGCAGGATGCGTGCAGTATGAAAGGTAAACATGATGCAAGATGATGCATGGTGAATGAATATGTACACATGGCAGGGATGGAATTGTTAGGAATATTGTAATAGATAGTTACTACTAGTAGGTATGTAGTTTCTTATGTAGAGTAAAAAGTGCTACTGGTAACGGTATGTAGTTCCTACTGGAAAGGAGAATGTGTCATGTTTGTGTGGCAGATCAAAAGTTATTCCTGCTGGTAGAACAATATTAGTCCTGGTAGTATTATGCTTACTGCGAGTTGATAGTATAGTTAGTTAGTGATAAGGATATGTATGAGATATCCTAGGAAGTGATAATACTTATCTCTTTAGCGAGTCTTAAGTAACAGGTTGTTAGGGTTTCATGGGTATTTAAGAAACCTACGATCATAGATGAAGGAGACATCGAAAAACACTTTTATTATTAATAGAAAAGATCCATAGAGGATCATTGTTTGAGTAATTCTTCTTTAACTCTGTTGTTTATATTCCGCGTAAACAATAGTTTAATTTGTTAGAGTCTCTCTTAGAGTTGCTTGTGATTACATAAGTACTCTACAACCTTAACCGGCTTGAAGATCTATCTAGGGCTGGACCTTACAAGTGGTATCAGAGCCTGGTTAGAGAGCCTCTGTTAAAGAAAGTTTACTATTCTCACTCAGAAAACTTCACAATGACTTCACCAATTCCGTTACCAACATTCTCTATGCCATCACCATCACAAACATTCTCTTTCCCATCAACATCTGAACCTGTGTTCTCTGTGTCAACCTCTGAACCAGTATTTGAATCTTCAAACTCTCAAACCTCACAAAACACACAGTCTCAACAGCAATTCCAACAATATCACACAACCACTGTCTCAAACAATAATGCAAAATTTCCTTACTTAAAGAAGGATGAATATGAGACGTGGGCCATGAAGATGGAGTATTGGATAATGAACAGTGATCACAACTTGTGGAACATTGTTCTAAATGGAAACAGCAGGAAAAAGACAGGAAGAGATCCAAAAGGAAATATTATGATACTTCCTCCTGTTTCTGTTGAGGAACACATTGCTGTTCAAAGAGAGACAAAAGCAAGAACAATATTGCTTCAGTCTCTTCCTGAGGATCACATGGCTGATTTTCATCATCTAGATGATGCAAGGGACATCTGGTTGGCTGTCAAAGCCAGGTTTGGAGGTAATGATGAGTCCAAGAAAATGAGGAAATCTATGCTAAAGCAAGAGTTTTCAGAATTTAGGGTATCTGAATCAGAGGGTCTGCATAAGGGCTATGACAGGTTTCAAAAGATATTGAGTCAACTTAATCAGATGCAAGCTAAGCCAGACAATGAAGATTGTAACATGAAGTTTCTCAGAGCACTTCCACCTTCTTGGTCACAGGTGGCCATCACTCTTAAAACAAAGGGTGGTCTTGATTATCTAAGCTTTGATGATCTGTACAACAAGCTTAGGACCCTTGAAATTGATGTGAAGGGTGGCTCAAGTTATGATTCAAGAGGTACTTCTGCTCCTACCCATTCAGCCTTTATTAGTGCTGCTAGCACTAATTCAAAGATGTCATATGCTGATTCACAAAATCAATCACCTTCAATCACTTTTACCACTGCTTCATCAAGTGCTGATACTTCTAGCAATGTGATTGAAAGTGTTCTCCATTCCTTTGTTGCTGAAAGTGATCCACAACAGCAGATCACTTATGAGGATTTTGATCAGATTGGAAAATTGGATTTGGAGGAAAGTAGAACATAAAATGCAATTGGCATGGCTTTCTGTTAGGCATTAACAGATTTGGAAAGAAAAGCTGTAGAAGGATGAAGTTTAATAACAGGATGCTGCTACGGTTTGCATGAGAAGGTCAAATGCTATAAGTGTTCAGAGTTGGGTCACTTTGCTAGGGAATGTACAGGGAAGCAGTTGGATTCTAAAGCAAGGTACTCTGCATTCAAACTTAAGGAGCTGGATAAGTCTGAAGAACCCAAGGCCTTGTTGTCTGTTGATTCAATGTTAAACTGGTCAGACCATGAAGGTGAAGATGAGGAAAAAGGTGATGCACAAGTATATGGGATGATTGCTGGAGATGATGATGATGCTGCTGGTGATGCTTCTGGTGATGTTTCTGATGTTGCTGCTGAATTTGCTCTTATGGGTTTATCTTCTCAGGTACATACTTGCCCTTTTGGTTGTGAACATAAATATGCAGAACTTAAAAAGGATTTTGATAATTTAGAAGTTCAATATAAAGATTGTTATATCCAGGTTCAAGCATATAAAAATACATTACAAACTTTAGAACAACAGAAGGGATGGTACCAAAGTAATCAGCTAGCATTAGAAGAAAGAATTAGAATATTAACTGCTAATTTAGAAAACACAACAAACATGTTAAAATATACTGAGAAACTGAATGAACAGGCTAAACTTGAAAAACTGAATGATAAGGTTAAACTTGAGGAGTCTAAGGCAAGGTTTGACAAATGGAAGGACTCTTCCAAAAACCTGGACAAACTGATCCATAGCTCCATGTCCTCAAGATCAAAATTTGGTTTAGGATTTGGAGAAACTTTTGGATCAGATGAGGTGTTTGATCCCTCTGCCCCTAGCATCTTTGACACCACACCTGAAGATGTTGCAGAGAAACCTCTCTATGACAGGTTTGTCAAAGCTGTTGGAATGCATGTTGTTCCTCCTCCTATAACAGGAACTTTCATGCCTCCTTCCAACAATCCTGACCTTGATGATACACAGTTTACCTATGGTTCAAAGTCCAATAATTATTTTGAAACTAACTCTGTATCTAATGACTTTGTCTCTTGTGATAACAGTGACAAGTCCTCAGACTCAGAAACCACTGGCTTTGCATCCTGTGTTTCAAGTGTCAAGTCCTCAAGCTCCAAGACCAATGAACCCTTAGCCTCTGTCCCTAGTTTAGTTGCTTTCCAAACAATGTCAGAGACTACTGACCAACAACCAAGTTCCACCAATGATAATTCTAGTTTTTCTTTTAAGGAGAATGTAAAACCTCCTAGGAATTTATGTAATAAGAGTGGAGTAAACAGTAGGAGTCATTGTAGAAGAAAGTCTTTTGGTTCTAAGACATGTTTTGTTTGTGGAAGTAAATTTCATTCGATTAAAGATTGTGATTTTTATGAGAAACAGTTGGAATTGCATAATAAACCTATGTGGAATGATGTTGCAAATATTCCCTCATTTGTACCAAAAGCAGCATCTGTTCCTGCTGGTAGTAGGAATAGACCAGCATCTGTTCCTGCTGGTAGTAGGAATGGGCCAACATTTGTTCCTGCTGATAGACCATTTTCTGCTGGTTAGAAAAATACTGCTGCTCGACCTATGACCAGACCAACACGCCATTATTTTCAACACTTTAATAGGCCTGGCTATTATAACCATATGAATATAGATGAGAGAAGATGGGGAACTGCTGTTAAGCCCTCAACAGGTTGTTCTTGGAAAATGCAAAGGCCACATAGGCAATGGGGATCCAAGAACAATGGTGGATCTCATCAATCTACATGGTTTAACTCTTAAATGATCCACAAGGCAGGCCCAAGTCAGTAATGACTGGGTTCTATGTATACTAATGGTATTGTATTGTGATGTAGGAAAATCTCTCATAAGAAATAGAGATTTAGGAATTGTTAGAATTGTGGTTTGGTCCAGAAGCATGACAGGCAATAAGGAGAAATTGGATGATTTTGTGAAGATTGTAGGAGGTACTGTGACTTTTAGAGGTGGAGATGGCAAAATCACTAGAAAAGGCACTATAAGGACTTCCAAATTGAACTTTGAGAATGTTTATTATGTAGAAGAGCTTCAAAACTTTAACTTGTTCTCTGTTTCACAAATTTGTGATACCAAGAACAAAGTCCTTTTTACTGATAAAGAGTGTCTTGTTCTCTCTAAGGAGTTCTAACTACCTGAGAATAGTCAGGTGGTTCTCAGAGTTCCAAGAAGGAACAATCTCTACTGCTTCAATTTGTCTGACATTAAACCTGAAAGAGATGTCACCTGTTTACTGGCAAAAGCATCTTTAGTTGAGTCTACCAAATGGCATAGAAGGATGGCTCATGTGAACTTCAAAAACATGAACAAGCTGGCAAAGCATGGATTAGTCAATGGGCTACCCTCCAAATCGTACAAAATGAGACAACCGTGAGGCGCCTGCAACAAAGGAAAGCAACACAAGGCTTCTTACAAGGCCATCACTGCTGTGAGCACCATTTCTGCTCCTCTCCAGTTGCTTCACATGGACCTTTTTGGTCCTACTTCCATCAGAAGTATTGATCACAAGTACTACTCCTTGGTGGTTACAGATGACTTTAGCAGGTTTACTTGGGTTTTCTTTTTGGGGACTAAGGATGAAACATATGGTATCCTTAAGGACTTTATAACTTTTATAGAAAACCAGTTAACTAAAAAGGTTAAAGCCATAAGGTGTGACAATGGGACAGAGTTTAAAAATTCTAAATTAATTGAACTCTGTGGGTCAAAGGGGATTAGAAGGGATTACAGTAATGCCAGAACCCCACAACAAAATGGGGTTGCTGAAAGAAAGAATAGAACCCTCATAGAGGCAGCAAGAACTATGCTTGCTGACTCTATGTTGCCTACCATGTTTTGGACTGAAGCAGTTAGTACTGCTTGTTATGTTTTGAACAGGGTTCTAGTGACTAAACCCCATAACAAAACACCCTATGAACTATTGTCTGGGAAAGTTCCCAACATCAGTCACCTTAAACCTTTTGGGTGTCTTGTGACCATACTTAACACCAGTGACCACTTGGGAAAATTTGAGGGAAAAGCTGATGAAGGTTTTATTGTTGGGTATGCTGCTAATAGTAAGGCTTATAGGGTCTACAATTTATCCAGCAAAAAGATAGAAGAAACACTTAATCTGAGATATCTTGAAGATAAACCTAATGTTCAGGGTTTGGGTCATGAGTGGTATTTTGACCTTGACTATTTGACTGATTCTTTAGGTTATACTCGTTTCAAAACTAATCAACCTGCAGGTACCCAAGATACTAACATACATGCAGGTGCACAAGATGATTCAGATTCGGAGTGTGATGAACAAGTAATTGTTGTTCCTTCTTTTCCTTCTAACTCTTTTTCAGGTCCTAAGGTTCTTGAAGTTTCTGAGATGGTGGAGAGCAGTTCAGATTATGCAGAGGAACTTGCTAGGCTTCAACAACAAGCATATGAAGCCAATGCTACAGCTGAGAAGCATCTGAGTCAAGCTGATCTTGCAGCCAGTAGGAATAGGGTTCCTGCTGGTAAGATTGATTCTGCTGCTGGTGTTTCTTCTGGTCCTACTGAAACCTCTACTCCTGTTGTTAAACCTGTTCATACTGATGCACCATCACTTCCTCCTGGTCACTCATTGGGCTCAAGTGAACATTCTTCAAGATATCCTTCTCCTTCTGACCTTGCAAACACCATGTCCTCATCTTCAGAAATGGAGGACATACACCACCATCCTGACACTGGCATTTTTTCTTCCTCTTCATATGATGATGATTGGTGTACATCACAACATAGCACAGGAGGGTCGGGATAGGTCACCAAGTGTAGTTGTTGATTTTGTTCCTACTAAGAGGGTGAACACTATTCATCCTTAATCACAAATACTTGGGGATCTCACTTCACCTGTTCAGACAAGAGGTACACTGAAGAAGTCTAAATTTGGTGCAAGTACTTTTGTTAGCTATGTTCATGATCAACAAAGGAACAATCACACAGACTATTTACATTGTCTGTTTGCTTGTTTTCTATCACAACTTGAACCAAGCAGTGTTGCTCAAGCTCTTAATGATCCTGCTTGGGTTGAAGCTATGCAAGAGGAGATGCAACAGTTTATTAATCAGAAAGTATGGCAGCTTGTCCCTCTACCAGATGGGAAAATTGCTATTGGGACAAAATGGATTCTGAAGAACAAAAGAGATGCCAGAGGTATAGTTGTAAGGAATAAAGCCAGGTTGGTGGCTCAAGGTCATAGGCAAGAGGAGGGCATTGACTATGATGAGGTCTTTGCTCCAGTTGCTAGAATTGAAGCTATTCGACTATTTCTAGCATTTGCCTCCTATATGGGTTTTATGGTATATCAAATGGATGTGAAGAGTGCTTTCCTTTATGGGGAAATTGAAGAAGAAGTTTATGTTACTCAACCTAAGGGATTTGAAGATCCTCATTTCCCTAAGCATGTTTACAGAGTTGTGAAAGCTTTGTATGGTCTTCATCAAGCACCAAGGGCCTGGTATGCAAGATTGTCTACCTTTCTGTTAAAGCATAATTACAGAAGAGGTACAATAGACAAAACTCTTTTCATTAAGAAGAATTCCAGGATTCTTACTATTAGTATCAGGTCTATGTGGATGACATTATTTTTGGGTCTACAAACAAGGACTGGTGTGATGAGTTTGAGGTCTTGATAAAAGGCGAATTTAAGATGAGTGCTATGGGTGAGTTAACATTTTTCTTAGGCTTACAAGTGAAGTAGGAGCCTGAAGGGATCTTTATCAGCCAAGACAAGTATGTCCAGGACATGCTTAAGAAATTTACAATGGGGAGATTGAGACCCTGCAACTCCACCCTTTGAAAGCTTCAAAGAACAAAATTCCAAGGATAACCTATGATGCGGTAATGTTCACTTATACAGATCCATGATAGGTTCCCTTATGTATTTGACAGCTTCAAGGCCTGATATTCAGTTTGTAGTAAGTGCTTGTTTTAGACACCAGGTTACTCCTTTGACTTCCAATTTGAATGCAGTCAAGAAGATCTTTAAGTATCTTAAAGGCCAACCAAAACTAGGTCTATGGTACCCAAGAGATTCTCCCTTTGTGTTGGAAGCATATAGTGATAGTGACTATGCTGGTTCTCATAGTGATAGAAAATCAACAACTGGTGGATGTCAATTCTTGGGTAGAAGGTTGATTTCATGGCAGTGCAAAAAGCAAACCATTGTGGCTACTTCTTCTACTGAAGCAGAATATGTTGCTGCTGCTAACTGTTGTGGTCAGGTACTTTAGATTCAAAATCAAATGCTTGATTATGGGTTCAACTTTATGAACACCAAAATTTTTATTGATAATCAAAGTACCATTTGCATTGTTAAAAATCTAGTTTTTCACCAAAGAACAAAGCACATAGAAATTAGGCACCATTTTATTCGAGATTCAAATGAGAAAAATCTTATCCAGGTGCTTAAGATTCATACAGATGAAAATGTGGTTGATTTGTTAACCAAGGCATTTGATGGACCTAGGTTTAATCATCTAGTGGTTCACATTGGGATGCTTAATCGCTAGATGCCATGGTTAAGGGGAGGATTTGAGTTCAAGGGGAGGACTGCTTTTGCAAAATTTTCTAAGTAGTAGGCTTTTCTTTTATGTTTACCACTTAGTTTTCAACATATTTTTCTTCTGGTAGTTTTCATTTTTTTTCTACTGATAGTTTTAGTTGATTATGGTAGTTAAATTCTTCCTTTTCATTGTATATGTTTTGTGTGTTTTGGTCTAACCTTTTGCAGATGAATGATTCGTGAGTGTGAATTTGCATGGAGAATGTGGCCTTATATTGATGATAAAGTACTCATTTTGGTTGGTTAAGTGTCTTTTCTGGTGTTGCAAGAGTTCCTACTGGTAGCTTTACTTGTTCCTACTGGTAGAACAATTCCTACTAGTCTTGTTAGTTTTCTTTAGGGTTGACTTTTATTTGAGCAGGTGTCTTAAATTGAGTTTTACTTTAATTCAAAGTTATAGTTGAGACAATTGGGCATTTAATTCATCAAAGGGTCACCTATTTAAAGGGATAATTACTCTTTACTCTTATTTTTACAGTTACTTTTAGATCAAACCCTAATTTTTAACAGCCCTTTTTACTCACTCCACTCACTCTTTGAAAAACTCGATTTCCTCTACCAACCAGTAGTAACTTACCCTTGCAATCATACACCAACACTAACACTCAACCACATTCTTTGTATTCATCAAATCAATGGCCACACTTAAGTATCGTGATGAGCACAACAAGGTGGGTTTCTTGGAGAAACCAAAAGGCAGTGTCGATTATCACCAAGTTCTTGACTTTTTGAGGGGTTCGCACATAAGGTATGATATTACCCATGACCCCATCATTTATGACTCGTTGGTCAAACAGTTCTGGTCCACGGCCTCTCTCAAAGCTTCTGAGGAAGGCCTTCCAGTTATATTGGCCACCATTGATAGGACTCCCTATACTATCACTGAATCATTAGTTAGGAGCCAACTTCAATTAAATGATGAGGGTGGTGTTGAGGACTTGCCCATAGCTGACATATACTTAGGTATGGACAATCTTAGATACCCCACTGAAGGCAAGCTGACCTTCCACAAAAACAAATTCTCACCTCAATGGAGGTTCTTAGTTCACACTATCTTGCATTGTCTCAGTACCAAATCAGGTAGCTGGGATCAATTTGGAAGCCAAGTGGCTATTGCTCTTATTTGTTTGACTGAGGGGAGGAGGTATAATTGGTCAAGCTATATTTTCAAAGGGATGGTTAACAACATCAACAATCCTAAAAAGTTTTTGATGTTTCCTAGGTTTCTTCAAATGATTTTGGAAATTGAACCTAAGATTACCAAACAATATCATGCTTTTAAACTGACACAAAAATTGTGTGTTCTAACATGAGTTGAATTTTCAAGGGACCACAAATCCACTTTTTTGGTAACCAATGATTCCCCCTGCTCAAGCTGCTATTGCAGGTGAAAGTTCAGGGGAAGCTGCACCATCTAACCCTCAGACTGTCCCTGAGACTATCACTGAACCTGATCACTCTCATGATCATGAATCCACACCACCCAGACCAACAACTACTACTTCTAGTGCTCCAGTGAATGAGCAGGGTCCCTCTTCAGACCCTAACATTGCCTCTTCTTCAAGACCTCATGAGTCTGCTCCTGACCTATTCACTTCCACAAATGTGGAAGATGAAACAATGGGAGGTTCTTTTCATACCTCACCTCCTAGGTCCACTCAAGCTCCACCTAAAGGTACAACCTCAGGAAGTGGTGAGGACCTTGATAAACTAACAGCCTTGTCTTCTCTAGTGTCCACTCTTGTGCAGAAAGTGAATACTCAAGAATCTGAACTTAAAGCACACAAGCTGCTGTTCAAGGAGGTAGTAGGAAAGCTGGTTCAGAAGGTAAAATTGTTGGAGGATAAACTCAAAGGTAGAAAAAGGAAGTTTGTGATGACTGATTCTGACAAGGAAGAGGATGCTGAGCCAGATGTGGATCCTCTTATCAAGCTGGCTAAGGTAGCTGCTACAACTGCTGCTGCTGCTTCAGCTGTTCCTACTGGTGGTTCTCATGAAGCTGATATTCCGCCTAGTTCCTCTATTCCTTCTGATGAGCTTGCTGGTGGTTCTGATGTTCCTGCTAGTGCTACTACTGGTCCCTCTACTGATCCTTCCAACAAGGGTAAATCTCCTTTGTTGGAAGAATACCCTCCAGTCAGAGAAAGAACATTTAGGCAAAGAGAGGAAGACAGGTTGGGTGAAGAAGCTGCTCGGAGAATGTATAAAGAAGAGCATGATGAGTTGGAAAGAGAGAGAGAAGAGATGCAGAGGAAAAGACAACAGGATGTGCTGAATTCAGCAAAATACTATACAGATTCTGATTAGACTGACATAATGGGTCAAGTTCATGCCAATCAAGGACTTACTGCTGATCTTTTGGGTCCTGATGTCAATAAAGATAACTTTGCTGAAAGAATGGTAGCTCTGATTGCTAAAAGAAGAAGAGATTTTGCTGCACAGAGGTTTCAGGACAAGAGGAATAAACCTATGACCTATGCACAACAGAAGGCTTATATGAGAACTTTTGTGAAGAATCAAAGCTCCACCATTTATACTACAGGATGGACCATGAAGCATGTGAAGTCATTTTTTGATGATCAACTCAAAACTGAGTTTGACAAAATCAGAACAGCTGTTGCAGAATTAAAATCTCTAAACATCAGGAGGTCTCTTAAAAGACCTGGTGCAGATTTGGAACAAGCTAGTTCAAAGAAGTCCAAACCAACTGAAGCTCCAAAGTCTTCTGTTCCTGATGAATCACAACAACCATCTGCTGAAGTTCCACCTACTGCTACTCAACAACCATCTGAATTTTCATCACAACCTACTGTTCCATCTGCTGAGCCAAGAACCCATTCCTATGGTACCAGGAGAAAGTCTCTTGGAGCCAGGAAGAAGTCCTCTACTGAGTTGGATTTGACTGCTGATGATAGGTCCTTCATTAGAGTTCTCTCTGATGATTCTGATGACTCTGATGATGATGATGACCCTCCTAATTTTTGGCCTGCATTGGCTGCTTGGGAGGTGATACCTACTGGACTGGGAGTTGTCAATGCTTTGTACTTCATGGATAAGTCTTCCAAGTACTTTACTTATCTCAGAGAAATTCTTCATTTGGTTGATAGGAAAGATTTGTTTAAGCTCTATGGAATGGTAGTTCCGTACTATGAAGAGCATCCTCCAGCTGGTTCTGGTATGATCCTATGGGGTGATCTACAAGTCTTGTTTGAATCTCATGAAGGTGGTACTGGTGCTGGTGTTTGGGCAGATCAACAGCAATGGGTTATCAGGAGTTGGAGGTTATTTCCTTTTTCAGGTGTTCATGTGTTGGAGACAATTTCTGGCAAGATTCTGTATATGTTTGCAGACACTCCTTATCCTCTTTCAGCTCAACTCATGAAGAAGATGTTGAAGCACAAATTGGAGGTTGAAATTGATGGGATTGGGAATGATATGACTTATGCTGAGCAGCTGATTCAGTTCATCAAGAATCAGGTTGCTGCTAGTATTCCTTCTGCATGATACTGGTATCTTGTCACTCTTTTGTATATACTCTATCTTTTGTTATGTTATGTTTAGTCTTTTGGTTTTCATCTATCTTTTGTGAAGCTTGTTGTAAATAGTTTTTGCTTCTTGGAAAATCTTGTTTTTTGGTATAAAGGAGAGCTCTTTGGACCAGGGATCCCTTGGTTTTTTTTAAACTACAGATGAGCAACTTGGTTTTTTCAGATCATCTTTGTATTTTAGTGATCTAATTTGATAAACTGGTTTTATGGCACAATCTTTAAGGAAAATATTTTTTGGTGCAACACTCTATGGCTCTCAATTGCCAGGCCTTTATGGCTAGAATTAATTGAATTTTGGTTCTCAATTACCAGGCCATCAGGCTAGAATCAATTGAGGTATGGTTTCAATTCCCAGGTCTATGACCAGAATGAATTGATATAGCTTTAATGATTTGCTTAAAATCATAGAGTCCCTCAACTGACTGATGTTTCAAGTACCAATGAGTTGAGATGGTTTGCAATCCACCATGGGAGTAACCCTTTCTGGGTCCCAAGGATTGTCTAGCCCACAAGCAAACGGCTATGTGGTAAAGGCTTATAAAATCCGTTGATGGTTGCCAGGTTACCCAAAACTGGATGGTTTTCACTTGCCATATTCTTGGAATGAAAAGTGGCTAGTCCAAGAGGGTACGACTCTTGGTAAAGACTAAATCAAATCCGTTGATGGCTGTGATGGTTTGCCAAAAATCATTAGGGATCTCAACTCGCCAATGTTTCATGTACTAAAGAGTTGAAAATGGTCTCAGTCCTCCATGGATTTGACCCTTTCTGGGTGCCAATAGACTGACTAGCCCAAGAGTGAATGGCTACTTGGTAAAGGCTCATCAAACCCATTCATGTAGCTATGGCGGTCTTGTTGTAGTCCACGATTAGATGTTGATTTTCTTATTGCTGATTCAAAATTTATGAAGGTTGCTTTTTGGAGTGGGTTTCAAGATATTGTTGTTCATCCCTCTGGTGACTTTCAACAAAATAACTATCTAGAACGTGAGTTAACTGTGTCAAATTCAAGTTTAGGGGAGGATTGTTAGGAATTTTGTAATAGATAGTTACTACTAGTAGGTATGTAGTTCCTACTGGTAGAGTAAACAGTTCCTCCTGGTAGTGTAGTTCCTACTGGTAAGGAAATTTATAGTTATAAAAGAAACAAAAAGTATTCTTGCTGGTAGAACAATATGTAGTCTTGGTATATTATGCTTACTTACAGTTGATAGTATAGTTATTAGTGATAGGGATATGCATGAGATATCCTAGGAAGTGATAACATTTATCACTTTAGCTTTTAGCGAGTCTTAAGGAAACAAGTAGTTAGGGTTTCATGGGTATTTAAGAAACCTACGACCTTAGATGAAGGGGATTGATTGAATTCATTAGAAAAACACGTTTATTATCAATAGAAAAGATCCATAGAGGATCATTGTTTTTTTTGAGTAATTCTTCTTTAACTCTGTTGTTTATATTCCGCGTAAACAATAGTTTAATTTGTTAGAGTCTCTCTTAGAGTTGCTTGTGATTACATAAGTGCTCTACAACCTTAACAGGCTTGAAGATCTATCTAGGGCTGGACCTACACGTATTACTCCTTTCCAAGGAGACACTTTCAACATGACCTTATCTCCTACTTGAAAATCAAGAGGTTTTCGTCTTACAACATCAGCCTACTTCTTTATTTGACGATCACAAGGCGGCCTTGGAATAAAAAATTATGGCCTTTGATTTGACCTATCTCTCGGTGACTCGTGGATATCTCTTGGCCAGTGAGCTGACTGTCCCCAACTATATTCAGCCCATCAGATGGTGATCGACACTATTGCGCCCATACAACGCCTCAAACGGAAGCAGCCTTAATGCTGGTAGGTAACTGGTTGTTATAATTAAAATTCTACCATCGGTAAGTGTTTAATCCCATCCCTTTTCCAAAGTCGATACACAGGCACGTAACATATTCCTCTAAAACGTTTGATGGTCACTACCCTGACCATCCGGTCTCTGGATGAGATAGGCTGTATCATATCCAATCGAGTACCTAATGCTTGTATTAGAGACATCCAAAAATGTGAAGTAAATATTCCATCGCGCTCAGAGATGATCGAAACCCGGTACTCCATGCTTGGAGAACTAAGTTCCTTAAGTATTGTCCTCCATGTCAATTTTTCTAACGTGTCATCTCTCCCTCATAGGCAAGAAAATAAGCAGATTTAGTGAGAACGATCAACGATTTAACCCAAATCGTGTCCTTGCCCAGCATGGAAAGCGTAAAACCGTAAAGCCCTAAATTTAAAACCAACATCCATAACCAAAACAACAAAGAAAACCAGAGAGAAAAAGATGAAGAAAAAACCTACCACAAGGCAATCAGAACAGAAAAATTGCCCACCACAACAGAAAAGAAAATACACAAACACATAGATAATGCAACAACCTACAAAAAAACCTGACAAGAAAGTAAACCCTATGAGAAAGCAGAGAGAGTAAAGAGCCCAACAAAACACCCAGCAACAAATAGCTATATACAAAGCCATGTCCCCATCTTCTCTCATAGCACGAAATAAGCAGATTTAGTGAGAACGATCAATCATTACCCAAATCGTGTCCTTGCCAAACAGAGTTGCCCAAAAGAACGCTAAATTAGTGAAAAGATTAACAATGGTCAACGATGAAAAACAATTACAAAAGACCACGCTGCCTCGGCAGTTTAGTCACAAAGTCCATTGTTGTGTTCTCCCATTTCTATTGTGGGATCTCTGGTTGAACCAACAAACCAGATGGTTTATGATATTCTATCTTAACCTTTGCACATGTTAAACACTTGCTGACATAAGTGCCAATTTCTGCTTTCATGTTAGGCCACCGATATAACTTCTTTAAGTCTTGATACATCTTATCCGATCCAGGGTGGATGGAATACTTCGACTTATGCGACTCATGCATAATCAAGGACCTCAAATCACCAAGACATGGAATCCAACTTGGATTGTTTAAGCATAACGTTCCGTCAGCGCGAGGTTCTAACTTGTTAATCATGCCACGCAAATCTTCATTGATGAAGTTCTCTTCTTTTCTGGCTTCCGATTAAGTACTCAAAATCTTCTTAGGAAGGTTTAACCCTATAGTCATAACCAAGGCTCGAACTCGTAGCGGCTTGCTTCTTTCCTTTCGACTCAGGGCATCAGCCACCACGTTCGCCTTTCCTGGATGATATCCAGATCTTACAATCCGTAGTGCTCAACAATTCTAACCAACTCTTTGCCTCATATTCAGCTCCTCCTGTCGAGTATGTGTTGCAAACTCTTAGATACAGTGAAACACAACGCACTTGGTAACCGTACGAGATAATGTCTCCACATTTTCAGGCAAACACTACTGCCACAACCAAGCTCTAGGATCGATGTGGATAAGTTCTTCTCGTGAACCTTGAGTTGGCGGGATGCGTAAGCTATGACCTTCTCTCTGTGCATCAAAACCGCGCCTAACCCTTTATGCGAAGCATCGCAATATACCACGAAGTTCTTACTTCCCTCTGGTAAAGCCAAAATTGGCACACTACACAACTTTTGCTTCAACAACTGGAATGCAGCTTCTGCCTTTTCTCCCCATTCAAACTTCACGCTCTTCTGAGTCAGTTTTGTCATAGGTCTAATGATTTTTGAAAATCCTTCGATGAATCGTCGGTAGTAACCGGCCAAACCTAAGAATTGATGAATCTCGGTGGGTGTCTTAGGCGACACCCAATCCTTGATTGCCTCAATCTTCGCGGGATCAACGTGAATGCCTTCACTATCAATCACGTGACCGAGAAATTGTACCTTCGACAGCCAAAACTCACACTTTGAGAACTTGGCGTATAATTCTTCCTTCTTTAATAAGTTCAAGATCAACTTAAGATGTCCTTCATGCTCCTTTCTGCTTTTAGAGTAGATCAAAATATCATCGATAAACACAATCACGAATCTATCCAGATATGGTTTGCACACCATATTCATCAAGTCCATGAAAACTGCTAGTGCGTTAGTCAAACCAAACGACATTACTTGGAACTCGTAGTGACCATAACGAGTCCTAAATGATGTCTTTGGAATGTCTTCCTCACGAACTCTGAGTTGATGATAACCAGATCTCAGGTCGATCTTGTAAAGTAGACTCTTATCCTACTCCAGCAATTGATCAAACAAATCGTCGATCCTCGAAAGTGGGTATCGGTTCTTCACAGTAAGCTTGTTCAGTTCACGATAGCCGATACACATCCGAAAAGAACCATCTTTCTTCTTGACAAACAAAACTGGCGCTCCCTAGGGTGAGGAACTCGGCCTTATAAATCCTCTATCAGAAAGTTCTTGCAACTGGGTGGATAACTCTTGCATTTCGGCCAAGTGCCGGGGGTTGACGAGTGGTGCTGAATCGATACGTGCTCCGTGCTACAGGTGCACAGCACCAGGACTAAAGTCGAATTTGAAATTCAACTTCACTTGTCGAGCAGGCGGAATCAATCCAGGCAAATCTTCTGGAACGACATTCGGAAATTCCCTTATACGATCGGTACGCCTCAAGTCAACACTCTCCTCCGACTTATTCCTGAGCTTCTTGGATTCTTGGACGTAACTTATGCCAGATAAACTTGACATCCTTTCTCAATATACTTTTGGGTCTTCGTGCAAGATATGATATTCAACTTACTTCCATTGTAGCAATTATCAACCTCGGATTATCAACACCCTCATTTTTCCATATGGAAATACGAACAACCTTCCTCGTCACAAACGTTCAGCGCGTGTACTCCCAACCATCCCTTAACCAATGATGATGTCAAAACTACCAAGCTTTACGGGCATTAGATCTATGTCGAACAGATGACCTAATAATCCTAACGTGCAACCTCTAAGAACAATATTTGTTTCTGAAATTCTTCCATCGGTAAGTTCTACGGCATAAATAGTGTATAAAGTGGTTGGTGTAACATCAAGCAAAGCACTAAAGGTATTCGACACAAAACTTCTATCGGAACCCGAATCGAATAACATCGAAGCATAACAGTTATTGAGAAGAAACGTACCCGTGACACGTTGAATCAGGGTTTGGTTCCTCCTCCACCAAATAGAGTACTTGTTCCCCCCCCCTTCTCCTTCATCCCCCTTCCCCCCCTTTTCCCCCTTCACCCTTCTTCCCCTTCACACATTCTCATCATTCCCCTCCCCATCAATCCCCTTTCTCCCCCCCCTCTCCTTCTCATCCCCCCCTTCCCTCCCTCTTCATCTTCTCCATTCCCCATTCCCCCACCCCCCCCTCCCACCCCTTCTAGCTTAGCCCATCTTTCCCCTTCCCCCTCCTTCCCCGCTTCCCTTCCCCCTGACCCACTCAATCCTCTCCCCCATTCCCCCCCCACCACCCCCCTCCCCCCCCACCCCCCCCCCCCCCTCCTTTCCCCTCTCCCCCCTTTCTTCCTCCCCATTCCTTTCCTTCCCATTCCCATTCCCCGTTTCCTTTTTCCAACCCCCCTTCCCCTCATTCCTTCCTCCCATTCTTCCATTCCCTCTTTCCATAGTTCCAACTCGCTCTTCTCCCCCCCCCACCCCCTTCTTCCCCCCCCATCACACCTTCGACCCATCCCCCCCCCCCTCCGTCCCCACATCCCCCCCTCCTTCCCCCCCTTCCCCCCCCCCAATCTCGTCTCCCTTACCCCCTTTTCCCACATCCCCACCCTTCTTCCCCCCATTTCATTCTTCCACTCTCTGTCCCTTCTCCCTCCCACCTTTTCCATCTCTCCCTCCCTTCCTTCCCCCTTCCCATTCCTCCCTCCCCCTTCACCTTTTCCCCTCAGACATTCACCTTCCATCTTCAAGCATACTTCCACCCCCACATTCCCCGCAAACCGTAGGCTTCGTACCTCCAGTCTTGGTTTCCAGTTCTTGTTTCCATTCTTATTCTTGTCTGGTTTCCTCTCCACGTTCTGATTCCTCAACTTAGGACAATCCTTCCTGAAATGTCCTGGTCTTCCACACTCATAACAAATAATACCCTGCTGATTTCCAACTGGAGCCCTCTGAGTGTTTGGAGCAATAGCAGTCCTACAATCCCTAGTCTGATGTCCAACCTTCTTACAGTTTCCACACCTTATAGTACACAACCCTTCATGGTGTAACCTACACTACCTGGCCCTACATGGTGGTATTTGTACTTGTTGCAGAGTGGGTGAGGTCCAGCATACCTTTTCCTCTCATTGTTCCCAGCCATGTAGGCTCTAGCCACATTCTGCCCACTAACATTTTGCCTCTTAAATGGTGGTTGTTGTCCATGGTTATCCCTTGGGTTACTTTCCATCCTCCTCTTATTCTCAGCACTCCTTGCAGCATAAGCCTGGAGCTTCTTATCCATCAATTGGTTAGCAATGCGTATGGCATCTTGGAGTCTAGCCGGATTCGAAGCAATCACATTTCCTTAAATGTTGTCTGGTAATCCTCCAATAAATCTCTCTACTCTATTCTCTTCGTCAGGGACCATTCTAGTACACAACAAAATCAACTCCTGAAACATTTGAGTGTAAGCATTCAAGTCGTTTCCTTTCATGGCCAGATTCCACAATTCAGTCTCCATCTTCTGGATTTCATTCCTCGAACAGTACACTTCTGTCATCAACCTCATAAGTCCAGCCCAGTTCATAACATATGCAGCATCAACACCAATTATTCTCTTATTAGAGTTCCACCAAGTCAAAGCATTGTCCTGCAGTGTCCATGTAGCATATTTCACTTGGTACTTCGATGGACAAATACTAATATTGAACACAGTCTCCATTTTCTCAAACCAGCAGGTCAATCCAACAACGCCTTCAGTTCCTGAGAAATTATGTGGCTTGCACTTCAAGAAGTCTTGGGAAGTGCACTCTCTAGCCACTGGCATGAAACCTCCATAGTTCATACCATGATTTCCATTTCTATTTCCATTTATGTTTTCTCCATTCCCTCCATTTCCATTTCCTTCGTTCTCGCCTTCTTGTTCATCCCCATTCTCATTCAGGGGTTCAAGGGTCCTTGCGGCTTCACGAGCCTCCATCTCTGCAGCTACTTGGCGGGTAACCAATTCTTCAACCTCCTCATGAGTCATGGATGCTCCAGATCGGGTGTTAGGCATCTTCCTACAACATATC
>BQNB010040547.1:0-39208 GCA_026074375.1 Tanacetum coccineum
ATCAAATTAAAAAAAAATAATTTTCTTTTTATAAAAAGAATTTTTAAAAAATATTATAATTTTTTTTATTTCGGTTTCAGTTTACGAGCAATAATAAAAAAATTCTTAAATTTTTTTTTAATTTTTTTTTATTTTGGTTTCAATTTACTAGCAATAATAAAAAAAATTAATTTTTTTTATTTCGGTTTCAGTTTACGAGCAATAATAAAAATTAAAAAAAAATTATTTTGGTTTCAGTTTACGAGCAATAATAAAAAAAATCTTTACATTTTATTTATTTATTTTGGTTTCAGTTTACTAGCAATAATTAAAAAAAATTAATATTTTTTATTTTGGTTTCAGTTTACTAGCAATAATAAAAAAAATTAACCGTTTCATTTTAAGAGCAATAATAAAAAAATCTTTAAAAATTTTTTTTATTTATTTATTTTGGTTTCGTTTACTAGAAATAATAAAAAAAATTAATTTTTTTTATTTCAATTTCAGTTTACTAGCAATAATTAAAAAAAAAATTAAAAAAAATTATTTCGGTTTCAGTTTACGTGCAATAAAAAAATTATAATTTTTATTATTTCGGTTTCAGTTTACGAGCAATAATAAAATATTAAAAAATAAATTTAAATTATAATTTTTTTTATTTAGGTTTCAGTTTTTACGAGCATTTTATTTTCGAGTTTTTTTTAGTGTACGAAGAGAGAAGAAGAAGAAAAACAATAAGTCGCGGGTGTTTTTTTTAATTTTTTAAAAAATTGCTCGAGATGAGAAACCGAAGTTGTAATGGATTTAAAATTTTAACACTTTTTTATTATTACTCATATGAACCGAAATAAAAAATAAATAAATTTTTTAAAATAAGGAAAAAAATAAAAATTGTAATAATAATAATATTAAGAAAAAATGAATTACCATGTTTCTGTCCCGTATGTGGTGACTGGAGCAAAAAAAACCAAAATACCCTTTTAATATAATAGATCTTAACGAGAAAAGTTTAACGACATCTCCAAACTAGTCGGCCAACCCTTACCCAGATTTCATAAATATAGGGGACGACAGGTGTATTTAAAATGAAATAGGGACGAAACGTGATTTTTGAATAAACCATAGGGACGAAACATGTAATTTTTTTTTTTGTATTATTACTATTATTTTTTTTTCTTATTTTTAAAAATTTTAATTTTTTTTATTTCGGTTGTTCAGTTTATTAAACAAGCAATAATAAAAAAGTTTTTTTAAAAATTTTAAATTTTTTTACTTCGGTTTCAGTTCGAGCAATTTTTAAAAATTTTTAAAAAACACCGCGACTTATTGTTTTTCTTCTCGTAAACTAAAAACCGAACTTAAAAGATTGCTTGTAAAACTGAAACCAAATAAAAAATTATAATTTTAATTTTTTTTATTATTGGCTGTTAAACTGAATCTTCACGCCGAAGAAATCATGGTGAGAGCCACCATGAATAGGAAACAAAGGAAGTGTCTCAATCTCCGGTGAATTATTTCCTTCTTGATCTTCCTCTTCGCGATGTTTCTCTGCGATCTCATACCTTTTGGGCTTGATTTTGTCAAAGAACGAAAATGAACCATCTCCCACACGCGATCTTGATCCAAAATTTTGACCAATTCCTCTTGTAGCCCTATACTCCCGCCAAATACTTCCGCCAAAAACTCCCGCCAAACACTCCCTCTAAAAAATTCCTTTTTACCATAAAAGCAGATATTATCCTCACAACCACCAACAGATCAAACACACTCTTACCATCACAACCACCAATAGATCAAACTATTATTATGGTGTTGATGGTGCCATATGAAGCTTTTGCGTGTCCTTGTGGATCCGGAGATGTAGTTCTGCAAGAATCGTATAAGCCTAAAACTCATGGTAAACTATACTATGCATGTCCACGATCAAAGGTGAACAATCACATGTTTTTTTTGTAATATACAAATAATGTGGTTAGTTGTTAAAAATTATTATCTTTACTCTTTAACAGCCTCGGCAAAACACTTTCGAATGTGAATTTTTTTATGGAAAGAGGAACGAGTCCGTCTACTGGTTGGTTCTCCTGGAGCTTCAACGACTCCAATTTATTCTCTAGGATCTTCAACACCTCCACGCTATTCTCCAGGAGCTTCAACACCTCAAAGATATTCTTCGGGATCTTCAAGAAATGCAGAGTGCTAAAACTGCAAGCACTTGCTTGATAAGATAACGGTACTCGAGGCAACAGTGGAAATGTATATGCATCCAGAACAACACACAGTTAATTCAGCTGCACTACTTCACGAAGTTTACAATGACATGGGAAAACTTGATTTGGAGTAGTTTGTCATTTGAAATATAATTCGTATGCTTCCTTGTTTAAACGTTTATGGATTTTTTAATGTAATTCGTATGAAGACTTATGCTTGTCTAATGTACCCTTTATGTTATGAATTGTTTTTTATGATATGAATGTGTTTAAAATATGTTACTTTAATTATTTCATCTCTTTTTCTGTGAAACTATAATAGTCAAAAGGCGGGAAATCAAACTAAAACTACGTCAAACTATAAATAGTTTAAAGCCGGAAATTCATAAGTATCTTAAACCACGTCAAACTAAAACCACATCAAACTATAAACCAAATAACCACTAAACCAAGTCAATAAATATTCCCCGGCGACATGTCGCCGTGGATTATGTAGGCCACGTTAACAGTCTTAACCAAATAAACACTAAACCCGGTCAAAAAAGTCAATAAGGATTCCCCGGCGACATGTCACCGGGGTTTATACAGGCCACATCACCTCAAAAATCATTAACGCTAATCATTTTCTTAAACACGGTAAATAAGTTGTGGAATGTATCCCGGCGACATGTTGCTGGGGAAAAGTGAGCGAGAAACGTTGCCGCCAAGTTTTTCGTTGATTTTTGGGTCAAAAGATAACCAATGTATCCCCGGTGACATGTCGCCGAGGAAAGGTTTTCCAGATTTTAACTAAAAAGTTTATGAGATTTAGTGCCACGTAGGACGCCTTTTTGTCGTTTAGTGATGATTATCGTCGCCTGTTCTCCTTTTTCTTGTAGTGAAACTAGTGCAACTCATGTGATTAGTTACACGTAACATATTCTCCTAAAGTTTTCGTGATTCAGTTTTCAATTTTACAGTTCATCTGAACTAGTGCAGCTCATGCGATTAGTTACACGTAACATATTCTCCTAGAGTTTTCGCGATTTATTTTTGTCCATTTAAAAACCCAAATGTTGTTTATGAAAGATTATGATTGATTGCTTGATGCTTGATTGATTACAATGGCCCTATATATAGGATACAAAGAACCTTCTAGACTATGGGCCCTAGAAGCTATACAAACTGGGCTCGGGCCAATGGGCCGATTACACTGAACATATAATATGTACTCTAATAATATGTATTCTAATACGCCCCCACAGTTGGAGCGAGAGCTTTGCAAACGCTCAAACTGGATCTAAAATCAGCAAACAACGGATTTGAGAGTCCTTTTGTGAAGATATCTGCATACTGAAATCGTGAAGGGACATGAAGAACTCGAACATGACCTGCTGCTACTTTGTCATGAACAAAATGAATGTCAATCTCTATATGTTTGGTGCGCTGATGTTGCACCAGGTTTGCAGACATGTATACGGCACTGACATTATCATAGTAGACCAAGGTTGCTGTGAAAAGAGGGTTATGGAGCTCACGAAGAAGGTTGCGAATCCAAGATGTCTCAGCTACAACATTCGTAACCCCGCGGTATTCAGCCACAACACTAGAACGAGACAACGTGTCCTGGCGTTTAGAAGACCACGTCACGAGGTTGTTACCAAGATAAACACAGTATCCAGAAGTAGACCGACGCGTAGCCGGACAACCTGCCCAGACAGCATCAGACTAGGCAATAAGCTGTGATGTAGTAGACCGAAATAGATGTAATCCAAGATTAGTGGTTCCTCAAAGATAACAGAGAACACGTTTCATAGCATTAAGGTGTGGCTCTTGAGGATCATGCATGTAAAGACATAATTGTTGAACCGCATATGACAAATCAGGTCGGGTAAAGGTGAGGTACTGAAGTGCTCCGGCAAGGCTGCGATATAAAGTAGGATCAGTGACCGGTGATCCTTCATGTCCAAGCTTCTTTTTAGTGTCAACTGGGGTCTTGCAAGGGTTACAATTAAGCATCTGTGCCCGCTCAAGAATCTTAGTAGCATATTTCGTCTGAGACAAGAATATGCCAACAGTAGAACGCATGTCAGATATACCGAAAAAATAATTCAGTGGGCCAAGGTATGTCATAGCAAATTCCACATGTAGCGAAGAGATGATACGTTGCATGAGCGCAGTAGAAGAAGCTGTAAGAATGATATCATCCACATATAGTAGCGGAGTGAGTGGTGTTGTTTGTGGTGATGGAGTTGATAGCGAAGTTGGAGGTATTGTTTGTGGGGTTGTTTGTGGGTTTGTTGTTTGTGGTGATGTTTGTTGAGGAGAAGTACGTGTGGTAAGTAGGTGAAGTGCAATGGGGGAGGTGTCAAGATTATCATCTAAAAATTGGTATGAGGGGGGTTTAGTTGGAGTCATAGAGCCGAAGGGAAAGACAGTTTCGTCAAATGTAACATGACGAAAAATGATGATTTTGTTGATGTTCAGGTCAAGGCACCGGTATCCACGATGATTGTAAGCGTACCCAAGAAAGATAGATGGTGTGGTACGAGGGGCAAGTTTGTGCGGAGGAAAGGTGTAAGGGTAACAAAGGCATCCGAACGTACGAATGTGGGTGTAAGAAGTTGGTTTGTTAAATAATTTTGTGTAAGGGATGTCATTATTGATCGAGGTAGAGGGGAGTATATTAAGTAAGTAAGTGGCAGTGAGTAGTGCTTTGACCCAATACTCGGGAGAAAGACGGGCTTGAAAGAGGAGAGAACGTACTACATTATTAATAGTACGAATCATGCGTTCAGATTTGCCATTTTGTTGAGATGTACGTGGGCATGAGAAACAAAATTGAATGCCATTAGTCGCAAATAATTAATGAAAGGAGTTGTTGTCAAATTCTCCACCATGATCACATTGAAAAGCTTTGATTTCACGGTTGGATTTAGTTTTTATAAAGGCACGAAAATGTAGAAGTTTTGATTGCGTATCAGATTTTCTGTGAAGTGGGTAGACTCATAAAAAATGTGAATAATGATCTAAAAAAGAACATAGTATTTATATCCACTCATGCTAGATACAGGATATGTCCAAAATGTCTGAGTGAATAATGTCAAAGGGGGATGTAACAATAGAGGTAGATCGTTGAAAGGGAAGTTTTGTTTGTTTGCCTAACTGGCAGGCACGACACAAGTGTTGAGTGTTTTTATTTTTATTATAAGACACAAGGCCACGTGACGACAGTGTTTGAATTACAGCGTCACCAGGGTGACCAAGACGTTGATGCCAAAGGGAATGGTTATTAGTAAGTAGGGCGAAGGCTGAGGCGGCAACGTGTAAAGGGTATAGATCACCCGTGCTGTCACAACGAAGAAGGGTTTGACGGGTATGATAATCTCGTACAGTGAAACCATATGGATCAAAATCAATGGAGCATTTATTATCGGTAGTGAATTTTCATACTGAAACAAGGTTTTTAATGATATTGGGTGTGACAAGAACATTTCTAAGGTGGAGGGGACGATATGGATTAGGGATTTTTACATGACCAGAGTGGGTGACATGTATAGATGATCCATTTCCGACAATAACTGAATAAAAATTACGATTAAGAAAAGAGGTTTGAAGGTTACTGGTGTGAGATGAAAGGTGAGAAGTTGCTCCGGTATCCATATACCATTGCTGATCATGAGAAGCCATAAGAATAATCTTTTTTTATGAACAGTAGTGCCGGTGATGAACAATAGCACCGATAAACAGTAACGTCGATGAACAGTGCTCGGTGAATAGTGACGCAATGAACAGTAACTTTTTTTTTTGATTTGATGAAAATATTAATGATGTGGTAGAGAAAAAAATAGGGGAGATCTGATGTGAAAAGCGAAGGAGAATGAGGTTAGGAGGGAAAGTGAGAAATTTTTGGGAGAATATCACACAGTGGCTCTGATTACCATGAAAGATTATGATTGATTGCTTGATGCTTGATTGATTCCAATGGCCTTATATATAGGATACAAAGAACCTTCTAGACTATGGGCCCTAGAAGTATACAAACTGGGCTCGGGCCAATGGGCCGATTACACTGAACATATAATATGTACTCTAATAATATGTATTCTAATAGTTTAATGTTAAAAGGGAGTTCAAATACTCGACATGGTCATATTGGCGAAAATGCATGGTGTTCTTGATATGAAAAATTCAGCTGTTTATTGAGGAGAACAAAGAGTACGTGAATGAGTAAAGGGTGAAAGCAACTTTGATATATATGACGACTACGTGGAGAGCCAAAGATTAGGATATTTTGCATTGTCATTCTAAGGTCAAAAGAAGTGAAATTATGAAATAAAATGAAGCAAACATCACCACACACATTACTCATGCTGAAAATTTTACAACTCCAACAAGAAAACATGATGAATTTGGTTAAATGAGATCAGTGAACACATAGTGTACCGAGTTTAAAAACCAAACATGCCAGAAAATCTTGTATAGTAGTAAAAGCGTATTCTTTGGTCATTTCATTAAATAAGCTTAACAAGATTTAGAGTATTTTTTAAAATAGAAGAGAATGTAAACCTGCTTGTAAATGATTTGAAAATAGAAGAGGATTAAGATGTAATCCTATTGTACACTGTTTCAAAAAGTAACATACTTGAATTTTGATTAGGCATTTACTAATGATCACTAATTTCACCCGATTCAAATGAAATACCGCTCTAAACGATTATTTTATCTTCCAGAAATTGGCTTTACGTAGCGTTGAGCCGGAATTCTTTTCTTCTTAATGGCGTTTTTTAAATTTATTGCGACCCTTTCTTTTGCGACACTTTTTTACCTTTACTGACACCTTTTAGTTTTATGTTATTAGTGGCATTTTTTTTACCTTTTCTTGTGTTTATCGTCACGCTTGGTGACACTCGTTTTTAGCAAAACCTTTTTGACCATTACTTTAGCGACACTTGTTTAATCTTTTGAAGTTCTTTAAGAGTATCACTATAAAATAGAAAACTCTCAAAAACTTGCTAATTGCCACAAAAATGTGTAGTTTGATAAAATTTGATTTTTTTCCCTCATTTATTATAATATATAGAAGTTTAAAAGTTTTTTCTTCGAGTATTCTTTTTCCTATTTTAAACAAATTACATATCTGAGCAGATATAGTTTATACCCTTTAAAATGACATAGCTATTGGACCTAGCTTATTGAGGTTTAAATTCAATTTCTACAAAATGTAAACTGAAACTTGGATTTCAAAAACTGAATTGATTTTGGACACACCGGGTTTCATGGATCTACGCTTTTCGCGTTATCCTATCATGTTTGCCTTCTCAAAAAGGCATTATATGATCTTACACATGCGTGTACATTTCTAACTTGTCTTGGTTTCTCATGTAGTCGGACCCACACATTTTTGTTCATTTTCAAACATAAGACTATGTTTATTCAAAACTTCTCACAAACCAATCTCCCAATAAAATATTAGTTTTTTACTCATCCACCTATATAACCAATATATACAACCAATCTCAAGTTTTTTTTAGCATTTATCAATAAACCAACCTAACATATATTATTATTTTTTATATTTAATTTAAAACATTATATATTTTATATTAGCAACAAGAAGATAATTACAAATACTACCAATACATAAATCCCGTCAGAACTATTATTTTGTTAAAAGGCAAAATCCATTTGACTTTTTCTTCTTTTCCTCTTTAACTACGCAGGTTCCTTCTCTCTTAAGATACTCCTTTTAACTTTAAAACTCTCAACTACCTAAAAAACTAACCCATCTTCTACGCATACACATTGCCTAAATGAAGCAAAGAGTTTATTTTCACAATGAAAGAAATACATGAAGTAATGAAGATGGAGACTATGAAGAAAATCAAAATAAATGGTAAATTAAATATTAATGAGTTTTACAGGCCATTCCTAGTATGACATGTGGCAACTGGCAAAATTAGATCCGATATTTAAAAGTCACCACATGACGTGATCATGTAAACCTCTTTCTTCCTCTTATGTCCTTTGTTAGATATAGTATTCATTTTAGTCAATAGGTTAGGAGATTTAGTGTAAATTTAGCTCTAATTATAGCCATATTAGGGTTGTTGGGTTTTTCTACGGCCCAAGCCCATCCTCCCCCTCATCTCTATAAAAGAAGGTGAGGGGGGAGGGTTTTTATACATTATTCTTCCAACCTGTTTGTTTTCCCCATCATCTCTATAAAAGGAGGTGAAAGGAGAGGGGTTTTATACTTTATTTTTTTTACTCAATAAACATATAATATTGAGGGTTATATTCTTGTATATATTTTCTTTTATGTCACACATGATCTACTGGGGTATGTTCGTCTTCAAGATCGGATTTATTCCGCACTAGTAACCAGATTGTAGGGTGATCGAATCTTACAAGTGGTATCAAGAGCTCAGGTTCGCGGGTTCTTTGGTTAATTAGGATCGATCAAAAAGAGGTCTTTGTTGTTCGGTTTTTCGGGAAGGAACAGGAGGGTTCTATTCTGTTTGGGCTACCAGGTTCTCGACAACAAATGTTCTTGGTGTTGAGGTTTTTTTACGTCAAGGAGCAGCGGGGTATCGACGGGTAAAGGTTCTTAAGTTCTTCGATTATCCAGGTTCGTGACAAGGTGTAGAAGACATAAGAGAGTTATTGCGGTTTTACCTGCGGATATAGAAGCTCAAACGAAAGTTGAGCTATATAAGAAAGCTCACAGTGCTGTGATTTTGTGTTTAGGTACAAGGTTCTGTGAGAGGTTTATAGGGAGACGACTGCAGGCGGGTGTGTCAAAAGTCGTGACTTTGTAATGGACATAACGTCATTGGCCTACAAGTTGTATCTGAAGAAAGAATGTTGGTATACTTTGTATGCCGGCTGGACGAAAGATTTTTGAGCATATAGATGAGTTCAACAAAATCGTTCTTGATTTAGCAAATATTGAGGTAAAATTCGAGGATGAAGATCTTGCTTTATTATTACTCACTTCTTTACCAGCATCATACGAACACTTTTTGGATACCTTACTCTATGGACAGGAAGCTTTGACTTTGGAGGACGTGAATGGCCACAATATTTCAAAGGAAATCAAAGAAAGTTAAGGCAAAGGGGATGATAGTGAGGGTTATAGTGAGGGAAGAACTGATGTAGGATTCAAGTTAGTCATAGGGGAAAGTCAAGATTGAAGTCTCGAGGTGGAAGACTCAAGTGCTATATTTGTCAATCTGAGGATCACTTGAAGAGAAACTGTCCGAAGAATAATCGCAAGGAAGTAAACTAGTTACGCCAAGTAAAGATGATCAAACCAAGCTCTAATGGTTCGGACTTATGACAATTACGGAGGTGATGATGGTGTGAGCGCACAGGTAGGCTCTGTTAGATGTCGTTCATGATAATGGATTCCGGATGTTTATACCACATGACACCCAGATTAGATATACTTTTTGACTTTTTGGAATGCGATGGAAGCAGTGTACAGTTGGATGACAACAGGGAGTGTAAGATCAGAGATATTGACAAGGTAAGGGTACAACTGAAAGATAGGTCAAGTTTTATGTTACACATTGTCAGGTATATTCCTGAATTAAAAAGAAATTTGATATCGCTAGGAACTCTTGAAAAAGAGGGATATACCGTAAAATTACAGTCGGGAAAAGTCAAGGCGATTAATGGTTCCAGGGTTATTTTATCTGGAATACGAAGGGATAAATGCGTATACTCTTTGGATGGCCATGCAATGGCAGGTGAGCTTAATGCTAGTGTTAAAGAAAAAGACATTCTTGTGTAGGTTTGGCACAAAAGACTGGGACATATGAGCAAGGCAGGACTATAGGTGCTGGAAAAGCAAGGGCTATTCGGCAAGAAAAGTCTAGGTAAGATCGATTTTTGTGAGAATTATGTTCTGGAAAAGTCACATAGAGTCAGTTTCGGTGTAGGAAGGCACACTACTCAGGGAGTGATAGACTATGTTCATTCAGACTTATGGGGTCTATCTGAGGTGGAATTATTAGGAGGTAAGTGGTATTTCTTATCTATTGTTGATGATTATTCCCGGAGGATATGGGTTTATATCTTCAGGTTTAAACACGAAGCATTTGGAAAGTTCAAAGAATGGAAGCAATTAGTAGAGAATCAGACTGGGAGGACGGTTAAGAAGCTAAGGATGGATAATGGTCTTGAGTTCTATAACCAGGAGTTTGAGCAGCTATGCATTGAGAGTGGGATTACTAGACATTTAACAGTTGCCGGGATGCCACAACAGAATAGGGTAGCAGAACGTATGAATAGAACTCTCATGGATAAGGTATGCTATTTATTAATTCAGTTTGGATTGCCCAAGACCTTCTGGGCAGAAGCAACATATACGGCCGCATATCTTATCAATACGTTACCATCGAGAGCGATTGAGAAAAAGACACCTATGGAGATGTGGTCGGGACATCCAAGTGATTATGGGATGTTGAGGATTTTCAGCTGTGTCGCATATCCACACGATAAACAAGGTAAGCTTGAGCCGAGAGTGATAAAATGCGTTCTTTTAGGGTATCCTGAGGGTGTGAAGGGGTACAGACTATATAGGCTTGATGGTGAATCACATAAAATAGTCACTAGAAGGAACGTGGTCTTCAATGAAAGTGTCATGAACAAAGACACGTTGAAGGATTCTGGTGCAGGTGATAAGTCTGTTAAGGAATTACAGGTTGAAGTGGAACTACAAAGGTTAAATAATCATACGTCTGAGGAAGATCAGATAGATTAGGAAGATGGTGATGATGAAGATGCAGGGGATCATGAAACTGATCAGACACCGGATCTCACAGATTATCAGTTGGCTCGAGATAGAGAGCGAAGGACAAGAACGAAACCTTTAAGGTTTCAAGATGAAAGTAATATGGCTGCTTACGCGTTTGTTGCAGCAGAGGAAGAATATACTCATGAACCATTAACATACCAAGAGACAGTTGCTTATGAAGACAGTTCTAAGTGGAAAGCTGCTATGGAAGAAGAGATGGATTATTTGAGGAAGAACAAGACTTGGGAATTAGTAGATCATGGCTGTTCAAGATAAAGGAATGGATTGAAGGTGTTCAAAAGCCTAGGTACAAGGCAAGGTTGGTGGCTTGTGGATTCACACAGAGGGCAGGTATTGATTACAATGAAGTGTTTTCGCCAGTAGTTCGACACACATCTATTCGGGTTATTCTTGCATTGACTGCGTGTAAAGATTATGAGCTAGAGCAGCTTGATATAAAGACGGCATTTTTACATGGAAATCTTGAAGAAGTGATCTACATAAGGCAGCCACCGGGATATAAATAAGGTAACAAAGTATGTTTATTAAAGAAATCCCTTTATGGTTTGAAGCAGTCACCTAGGCAATGGTATAGGAGGTTCGATGAGTACATGCTGAGCAATGGGTTCAAGCGTAGCAATTACGACAACTGCGTATATTACAGGAGTATATTGTTTTCTCATCCCACGGGCTCTTGCATGCGTGTAAGACTAAATAGACCCCTTTATACATTCAAGCATAGCAATGGAAAACTGGAACCCAAAATGAATATATACTAACATGGTATGCAGTAAGTAAACTCTGCGACACGTTCATCTTTCAAAAGTTTCAAGCCAGCCCTGGGTCAGCAAAAACGATTACTTGGTATGGGAGATCGTCCGGGATCGGAGTCCGTACGATTTGAGGGAGTCACAATCTGGGTACGTTTCTTTAAGATTTTTGATCAATTTTAGAATAGACAATGGAAAACGGTTCAGATGCCATTGGGTGGGCACTTCAAGCTGTCGTTGAAGGATTGCCCCGTTTAGGGATTGTGATGTTGAAAGGATGAGTAAGGTGCCATATGCAAATGCGGTTGGGAGCTTAATGTACTTGATGGTGTGCACGAGGCCAGACATAGCGCTATGCTGGTAAGTGTTTTTCGCTGTATTTGGCTTAATCCAGTCGTAAAAAAAAATCATTGGGAAGCAGTGAAGTGGATTTGAAATATTTGCAGGGTACTACAAATGTGGGTTTGGTGTAGTAGGGACAATCATGGCAACCATCTTGGACGTAACAAGGTTTTGTTGATTCGACTCGTAAGGATCGGATAAAGGTAGGTCGATCACGGTTACGCATTTTAGTACAGGGAGTGTTGTAGCTGGTAGGAACACTACAACGTGATAGTGGCTCTTTCAACTACAGAGGCGGAGTATATGGCCCTTACAGAGGCTGTGAGGAAGCTATTTGGCTAAGGGGACTCTTGGAAGAGTTGGGCGTGGAGCTTACTCACATTTGTGGCAGTTGAATTGTGATAATAGGGCGATTAATTATCGGGAATCATGTTTTTCATGAAAAGGAACTACGCACATCTGCGTTATCACTTCATCAGAGAGGTCTTGAAAGCAAAGACGGTTAAAGTTCTGAAGGTGGGTACTGAACACAATGCTGCGGATGCCTTGACGAAGGTGGTAACTGGACGGAAGTTACAACACTGCTTGGAGTTGTTGAAGGTCGGTTTATACCTTGTGTGTTCGTTCTTCTTCTATTCTCTTCTGTCAATACATAGTTGATGTGGTGTGTGTTCTTCTTGATCCAAGTTATCCGTATCTAGTAACCAGGGTTGTAGGTGATCGAATCCTACATCAATAAACCAAAAATCTTGAAGTTTTAGTGTCACAAAAAGACAGTTTTTTGTGTCACTAGGTCTATCACTTAGTGACACGTTCCTCCAATGACGGAATATACAAGGGGCAAAGGGGGGTTGTAGCCCCCCCCAAAAAAAATTTGCTACTAGTTACCAGTTTAATAGTATTTCTTCTTATATATAAAAAAAATTTACATTTTGCCCCCCTAAAAAGTTGGAAACCAAAACGTCAAGGATAGTGAGAAGATATCCAAAAGGCAATTTTGACTTTCCAAACCAAACAACGACCACTAAGAACCTCTCTCTCGGGCTCCTCGCAATCTCAAATCAAATATGCAATCTTCGTTCTTTGATTAGAAAATCAAAATATACAGGAATTGAAAAAGAGGATTAAGGACTTGATCACTTAAAGGTATCTATTTTATTTTATTTTTTTGTTTTTTTTTTTGTATAACCCTCCATTAGTTTATTATGTAGATTGTTACTTTGAATGGTTTAACTTATTCAAGAATCAATTGCCTTAATGTTTTCTTATTCTTATTCACACAATAAAATGGATCTTTAATCAAATTAGTTACTGGCTTACTGCCTTTTTTTCCTATGTTCTGTTGTTAGTTTAATTCTATGTTTCACATCACTTAGTCTTAAAAACATAAAATTTTTGTATTACATTTGATCCATATATGTGAACTGGGTGAATGTGTATGAATGTTTATAACTATTAAGTCTAAAATGGATGCTTTGCTTTCAGGAACTTTTATGGGAAAACTAATAACAATTGATTCGTACTTCAAAAGAAAGAGTAGTGATACTACAAAAAATGCAACTCAAGAGAACAAGCGATCCAAAGCTTCAACCAGTGAAAATTCTCAACTCCAAAATCAACCTCAAAATCAGACGGAGGAACATATTTCTCAAACACCAAAGCCAAATACAGAGGAAGTGGACCTTAATTCTTTGGAAAGAGATCCTGGAAAGCGAACACAAATGTGTAAGTATCCGGCTAATAAGAAAGAAGAAGTAAGATTAGCTTACTTAAATAAGGGACTTTTCCAAATTCATTTGAAAAAGTATCCTGCTAAAGGTTCACAGAAGTATCCGCGTAGATTCCAATACTCGTGGTTCGGAATCTTTCCTAATTGGTTAGAGTATTCTCCTACAACAAATGCCGCATATTGCTTCATTTGCTACTTATTTAGTGATTCGCCCAATGTTCGCAATGGCTCAGATGCATTTATAGTGAAAGGATTTGATAACTGGAAAAAATGAATGATGGAAAAAATTGTGCATTCCTTAAGCATATTGGTTGTTCACAGCATAGAAATGCTGTGACTTTTTGTGAAAATTTGTTGAACCAGGAAGGACACATTGGAAACATTATGGAGAAGCAAAGTGTAGAGACAATTTTAAAGAATCGTATACGACTGAAAGCATCCATTGATATAGTTCGTTGGTTGACATTCCAAATTTGTTCTTTTCTAGGACGAGATGAAACTCTTAACTCTAAAAATCGAGGTAATTTTATTGAGCTACTAAAACTTCTTGCTTCATACAATGTGCAGGTTGCAAATGTTGTGTTGGAAAATGCTCCTTATAATGCAAAGTATACTTCGGGGCTAATTCAAAAGGAAATCCTAAGTATTATAATGTTCGTAAGCATATTCGAAGAGAAGTAGGCGATTCTTACTTTTGTGTCATGGTTGATGAGGCACGGGATGAGTTAAAAGAGGAGCAAATTGCCATTGCTTTAAGGTTCGTCGATAAAGATGGATTCATAAGAGAAAGGTTTTTAGATCTCGTACATGTTTATGATACAATGGCAGTAACCCTTAAAACAAATTTATGGAAACAACTTTTGAATTATGAATTTGATATTAGTAAAATTCGTGGCCAAGGTTATGATGGGGCTAGTAACATGAGAGGGGAATGGAATGGTTTACAAGCACTTGTTGCGAAGGATTGTCCATATGCATACTATGTTCACTGCTTTGCTCATAGATTACAACTTGCATTAGTTGCAGCCTCTAAAGAAGTTATACCAGTTCAATAATTTTTCACAAAGTTGACTTCTGTTGTTAATGTTATTTGTGCCTCTAGTAAGCGCCATGATGAGTTACAAAAGGCTAAATCAATTGAGATTGAACGTTTGTTGGAACTAGGTGAAATCAAAATAAGCAAAGGAGCAAATCAAATTGGAACCTTAAGATGCGCCGGTGATACGCGTTGGGGATCACATTTCAATTTAGTTTGTAGTTTGTTTCAGATGTTTAATCCTACTCGTTTAGTTCTTCAGAGTATAATTGAAGATGGATCTTGTGCTTCTCAGCGTGGTGAGGCTGATGCGACATATACTTATTTGAAGTCATTTAACTTTATTTTTATTCTACACTTGATGAAGGAAGTGATGGGGAGGACTGATATCCTAAGTCAAGCTTTGCAAAAAAAGAAACAAGATATTGGTAATGCTATCGAGCTCATTTCAGCAACAACAAAAAGTCACAATGACTTCAGAAATAATGGCTGGAACTCATTTTTTCTAACAGGTAATTTTGTTTGGTGAGAAACATCAGATAGATATGCCTGATATGGAAGCTTCGTAAAAGTCTACTCGATATCGGCCTCGTCGACAAGATAATCATGTTAGTTTTGAGCATTTTTATCGAGTAGATATATTTCTTTGCATTTTAGATAAGCAGATACATGAATTGAACACCAGATTCAGTGATGAGGCCACAGGTTTGTTAACTCTTAGCTCTGCTCTAGTTCCTAGAAAAAGGACTAAAACGTTTGATATTAGTAAGATTTGTCATCTTGTTGAGAAGTATTATCCTGTAGATTTTACAGAACAAGAGATATATCGATTGAGAAGCGAGTTGGAGATTTTTAGCATTGATATGCAAAACAACAAGAAGCTAAAAAAGGCTTCTACTATTGCTGAATTGTGCACATCTCTTGTAAAAACTAAGAAGCGCGAAACATATTATTTGTTTGATAGATTGATTCGACTCATCTTGACGCTTCCGGTTTCCACCGCAACAACTGAGCGACCATTTTCAGCAATGAAAGTTTGCAAGAATAGACTTCGCAACAAGATGTCAGATGACTTTCTAGCAGATAACTTGGTGGTTTACATTGAGAAAGAAATTGCTGAAAACATCGACTCTAAGGCCGTAATTGAAGAATTTAAAAGCCTTAAAGGTCGTCGAGTCGAGCTGTAACTTTGTTTACCTTGTCATTCGTATCTTTTGCTTCTTTTAACTATATTTTGATGTATCGCTTATCGGGATCTAAACTATTTTGTCAGTTATTGCATACTTCTTGTCTTTCTTTTTGGTACATATACGTTATGATTTTCATCTCTGCCCCCCTAATAAGACTGCTCAAGTTTTGTCCCTGCATTCCTCCTAGTGTTGACTCACTTCTCAACTCTATATTGACATCAAGTGTGCCCTAGATCGATGAACCAAAGGTTGTGGTATATATATAAAAACAACAAGATGTTTAATTTTTTATTTTATATATAGAGTTAAAAGGCTTACTTATCAATACGATCTCTAAATTTCTTCAAGACCCTCCCATTATCTTCTTCAGCATCCTTGAAGATCATGTCAATGAATTCCTAGTGAGCTTGTGAGTCGAGTTCACGAACATCCAACAACATCTTATTAGATGGTGCTTTGTTCTGAAGCTCATGAGTTGGAGTATTATAAGACTTGAAAATGGTTGTTCGTATTCGGTTATATGTTGGTAATTTCTCCAAAGCAGCCCATCGCAAGGCCTCTTCTTCTGCCACTGCATGATGGCTGCTCCGTCCACGACGACTTCCACTACTACTCATCGAGAACACATCATCCATGTGCAAATTACACTAAAAGAAAAAGTGACTTTAGTGACCAGAAATTTTCGTCACAAGCAGTACCAATCTGGTCACTAAGCGTGATTGGTGACCAAATTTAAGTGGTCACTAAAGGTCCGTCACTATTTACAATTAGATACCAAACGCAGTTTGGTCACTAAATAGTGACCAAAACGTCGTCACTGATTGGCTGGGATAAGTTACAACTTCAAGCCTTTGGTGACCAAACATCTGGTGGCAAATCTGTCAGAGACGAAATAGTGGTCACCAATTTGGTTTATTAGTGACCAAAAAGTCGTCACCGTCCACAAAGTGGCCGACAACCACGAAATACCCTGTTTCTTGGCACCCTTTTACTTTTAGCAAAACGGAAAACTAAAATTATTAGCTTGTTAACGTAACGCAAATTAATCCAAACAAAAAAGAGAACATAATTAATACCAATAACATACCAACAATATCTTATTAAAAAATACAACATTGAACATGAATAAAGACTAAAGACATGCACGTTATGTTGTTACTGCCCGGAAATGTACGAAAAAATGACTAAATTTTCCTGCAATATCTTTTTCCTGCTGCACTTGCTTCACTTCTTTTCATTAGGTCTTCAGGTTCGTCCCTGGATAAAGAGACATTTAATATTAATACTTTACATTCAAACGGATAATTTCAAGACTCCAAAACATACCCAATTAGCATATACAAACACCAGAATGTGACTACCACTACCTTCTCACAAGAAAAAAGTTCATATTCCAGACTCCAAAACAAAATTTGGACATGAAAGATCAAAAACTAACATCACAAATTAATTCAATTCAACTGACATACTAAAGCATATTGCATAGGAAAAAATCAGCCTGAAGCACACTCTTCACAAAAATTAAAGAGTTGACATAAATTAAGAAGACAAATAATATGAAGCAGCAATATTGAAAAATAACAAAACTTATCAAATTCCAGACATTAGAACTTTGTTGACCCTTAGATATGTAACCAGAATTCATAAGAACTGACATCAAATTATCATATTCGTAGGATTGTTAAGGCCTAAATGAGGTATATTATATAAGGTTGACACCCACAGACCTACTAGACTACTAGTACAGTATCAATCTTAGATCAAAACATACAATTTACCTAGACCCAAGAAATTCAGCCTCTGGGAAAAGTTACAACACATGTGGTCAGTACCTAAATCTGAACGCAGTGCAAACACCAAAAAGTAACTACCACTACCTTCTCACAAGAAAAAAGTTCATATTCCAGAATCCAAAACAAAATTTGGACATGAAAGATCAAAAATTAACATTTTCACAAATTAATTCAATTCAACTGACAATCTAAATAAATAAACTCTAGCACATGCATTATACTCCTCACAGTCTAGTATACTAGCAGCCTCCCATTTAAGAGATACACCCCATTCATTAGACACTTTAGCAACTTGCAAATGGTTTAGCAAGTTGATGATTTTCAACAAAATTATTACACACTTTAGCAAGTTGATGATTTTCGCAGTATCAGTATAAGTTTTAATCATCATCAAAGGCATCGTGTTTTGTATATGTGTGAACAAATATGAAACCACTTCGTCAGCATATATTTGGTGAACCAGAAGACACTAACAAACAGCAACATATGAAATGATTCTGGATAATGACATGAAGTAGCAAGAAAAGATTACAAAGATATTAACATCAAATTCACACTAGCATGCAAATTTCTAACATTTTTGCAAGATTTAAACTACCATATTAACAACATAGTTTACTGTATATTAACATTTATCTGCAAGTTTTCTAACAGAGCTGTCATAATGAGGATTGATAATTTGCAATTTTTAAAACACTAGCATATTAACAGCATGTAAGTTTTCAAAACACTAGCAAATTAATATTAACATGTTGTACTAGAACTTTGCTGTCATCAAAACACAACTAAACAAAGGTAAGAAGTAGGGCTTACAATAGTGTTTATAATCAATATGCCTCTTGCAATCGAGAAAAAAACTAGCATATGCTTCTGTCTTGAACAACCGGAGAAACTTTTCATGCACACATGGAATGCAATACTATTCAGATGATAGTAGAACCTGGAGATATAACATGTTCTCCAAATTATCAAATAAACAGTGTTTAAGGAGTATAAGTAGAGTATAATACAACATGTACAATAAGCAGAGTATAAAGCATATATAGCAAAGTTGCAGTGGTCTACAAGCCAATCAAATAACCAATAACGGTGAATATCCTTTTGCTAGGGTAAAAAAGAAATCCAAATTCATGACACATAACAGGTTCCAGACTAGAAGAACAGCATGTCCTACATTCATATCAACAATGTGGAATAACACAGTAGAAAAATCATATTGGAAACAATTAGGAATTAGGAAAAAAGAAAGAAGTTATGTTTATGGATCAAAATGAAAAAACGCAGCAAATTACTTTTTGCTATATGATCATTTCCAAATACAATTTTATTGGAAAATGTACCCGGTCCCTTCCCTTAATTCCTCTATACATGTAGAGTCTAAACTCTAAACAATCAACATAATATTCAAAGATAAACAAATATCCGTTTTATATAATATAACCTATTCAACATCAAGTAATCTAACATCCCATCACTTCACTTTTGCAAGTGCACTGATTATTGTCACTTTGTCCATTAGCAGGATAATCAGGATAATCAACAACCAATTGCACAAATTAAATAATCAACAAATGTAACTCATATAACAAACATTTTGCACAGAAAATTAAAATTGCACATAAACAATGAGGAGCCGAATCCAAACTGATAAAACCCGATGACCGAATTTGTGATCAAACTTGATGAACGAATTTGTGATGAAACCTGATGAACGAATCAACAAATAAGCGTATCAATGAGAAACGAATCCAAACTGAGGAGCCGATGCACTTTATTGAAGTAAGGTTTGAGTGAATAAAACGGGTCTCTTATATCAACTGCAGGTTACATGACCAGCTATAACACCTAATGTAGGGTGCTTTCCGTTGCTACAAAGTAAAATAATCAGATAATCAGTTGTACGGTGTTTGGAAATTCTGATTATGTAAGGACTTGATAGGCAAAATGATCACAAATTAGATAATTAAAGAAAGTCTGAAACTGATTATCCATCATTCACAATGACCCCCAAGATGATCATAATCAGGTTTCCTACATCCAAACACTCAAAATACCATTTGTTGTATCAAAAAACAAAATAATCTAATAAGTAATTTTAGGGATTGTTGGGCAATGCCTATTAAAACTAGCTATCTGCTAATTGCGTTTTGATATAGCAGATAAGCCGTTCCTAAGGTGTTCACCGTTGCTTATCCAAACAGTGTTTCTTATTGATTGCAAGTGAAGAAAGCTGTATTAAGCAGATTGAAATTGCTTTCTCCCAAACTGCTTGTTTCATAAAGACATAAACAGATAATCAGTTTCAATAAGCAATCCTTAACACTCCCTTAATGCATGTGCCGAATGGATCAGGTTGGGTACTTTTCGTTTTTCTAATGTACACACTAGCGTGCATGAACATACAACGATCACGTCTGCATGACTCACTACTGAAGACGTGTTGTTGACCTGAACTCTTGTTATATTACTAGGATAAATGATCTTATAGAATGCTGACACGGGCATTTACTCACAATTAATTTAAAAGCATCAATGCATCACATGTTTGAGCATGATATACCTACAACGTGCACACAAAAACACTAGAATGCCGCATAAAAAGATTAGCGCTAATCACATACATGGTCGATATACGATTAGTTATGTCTAAACTTCTGGAAGTAGACCATAAGGCAAAGTAACGCAACCGAAACTATCAGTCCCACACACAAATAATTTTGCTAAGCTTCCTATCTTATAACACAAACGATCAGTCCCACACACAAACCGAAACTGACCTAAATCCAATTGAATAAGCCAGTCAACTACCTACTTTATAGTCAAACTGAAATTGACCTAAAAGATGACAACTAAACGTGTTTAGACATAACTAATCGCATATCAACCATGAATAATCAATCATAAAACTAAATTAAACCGGCACGAAACAAACGATCGACCAGCATATGTTTTCCACGATCGCCATTACAAGTATAATCACAATCACAAGCTAGTGAATCACTTGTTGACTATAACATTAACGAAAATTAGGTCAAATTTGGGGCCTAACTATATAATATAACATCTATTTAAACAAATGATAAATTCACTAACTATGTATATCTAAGTGTAGGTGTTTTCTGTGTGTAATCAAGAGTGATGATATCATTACCAAATTAGAGTAGCAAGCAGGTAGATCGTCGGTATAGTTTTTCGATCAAAATCAGGTCCGATTGAATGCTTGAATCGATCTGTATGAACGGATGAAATGATTTTTATTTTTTTTAACAGAATGAAATCGATATGTATGGAGCGAGATTGAAAAGATTCGAGTTTTTATGGGTCGGACTCAAAGATCCGAGCGTTTTAGATGAAGTACATATCAGTTTAGCTCTTTGCCTCTTTGGGTTCTGTTGAGAAAAATGACTTTGGGCCTTATTTTTTGTTTGCTATCATGTGTGTATTTGATAGTTATAAATTTTGCTTTTTTAATTATGTTTAAAGTTAAACTGTTACATGTCTACATTTATCTAAAACTTAACATTTTCTTACTTATTATAAAAGTTTATCAAAATGATATTGCAATTTAAAGAGTAATCGTTTTATCCAATTCTGTGACCAAATAATTTAGTCACCTATTTTTGCTATAATAAATTGATAGACCAATAATATAGTCACCATTATAAAATAAAAATATAAATTGTTGAAATAGTGACCAAATAAAAACTCGTCATTGAATTTTCGTCACTAAAAGCACTTTTTCTTATAGTATAACATTTTCACTATATCTTTTGGGGTGCTATTAGATCTAATACACTTTAATCTAGCTTGATCTATTGACGAACTTAATAATGAAATTCTTATGAACTGTGATTGTTTTATTGGATTAATAACCAACGTTGATAGAGAAAAATTATTTATGTTCATATCTGGAATCTAGAAACATTAATTTGATTAATATTGTTTGATACTATAGTAAACAAGTTCTTCTCAAGTTTTACTTTAATTGTTTTACTCAAAATCCTGATGAGCCATAAAATGTTTGATGAGGAAATAAAAAAGATTGGTTTTACTCAAAATCCTGATGAGCCATGTGTATATCTCAAGGATAGTGGGAGTAGTGTTGCATTCTTAATCTTGTATGTTAATGACATATTACTCATGAGAAATAACATTACAATGCTGCAAGTAGTCAAATATTGGCTTTGTAAGTGTTTTTCTATGAAAGACTTAGGAGAAGCAGCATACATCCTTGGAATCAAGATCATACATGATAGATCTAAGCGGTTAATTGCTCTTAGTCAAAGTGCTTATCTAAAGAAAATCCTAAAGAAATTTAGGATGGAAAACTCCAAGAAGGGGTATACTCTAATGATGAAAAAGCCTGCCTATAAAAAGTCTCAAGGTGCTAAAACAACTAGTGAGGTACAACATATGCAAAGAGTTACTTATGCTTCGGCTATAGGTTCAATCATGTATGCGGTTAGATGTACTAGACCTGATGTTGCCTTTGCGCAAAATTTATGTAGTCATTTTCAGCAAAATCCTGGTGAGATTTACTGGACTGCTATTCTTAAGTATTTAAGGAATACTAAAGATATGGTTTTTGTGTATGGAGCAAAACCTGAAGCTGAGCTGAAAGTATCATGTTATGCTGATGCAAGTTTTCAGACTAATAAGGACGATACCAAATCTCAAACGGGGTATGTGTTCGTACTTAATGGTGGAGCCGTAGACTGGAAGAGTGCCAAGCAAAACACTAATGATATGCCTTCTACAGAAGCCGATTACATTGCTGCTACTGAAGCGTCAACGGAAGTTGTCTGTATGAGGAAATTTATTGATGGACTTGGCAATGTCGTGCCATCGAATAAAAGACCTATGGAGATGTTATGTGACAATAAACCTACAATAGCAATCTTCGCTAATCCCGGAATCTTCAAGGGAGCCAGACATTTTCAAAGGAAATATCACTACATTCGTGAAGTAATTCAAGAATATGATATTGTCCTTAAGAAAGTTCACACAGATGACAACGTAGCTGATCCGTTCACAAAACCAATGTCGTTCAATAAGCATTTTGAACATGCTATGACAATTGGGATTGTTCCTGCTAGTAGTCTCATGTAAATCTGTGATATGTTAGTTAGTATTTGGATAATGGGATGTTAAACGATTGCTATTTCTTTTGAATGAATTAATATACGTGGTATTTTGTTTTCATTCTAATAATTGTGTCCTATATTTGCATGTTTAAATCTATGAATTTTTTTATTTAGCATTACTGAAAGCTTTATCCATTTCCAATTAACAATATGGGGATACTATTAAGACAAGGTATATGTGACTGTTTGGTTGTATTCTGGAGAATATGTAAAGATGATTCTGCCAACTTCACATGTTATTCAATGAGGTTGAATATTGGATACCTCACCTGTGTTAATCACATTATAGATCGGCGTCATTAGGTGCATTACACATATGGTGAAAGTTATGTTCATCTTTAGACTTGAGATGCAAGCGGGTTTTGCATGTACGGATAGCATTTTTTAACTATAGTCTAACGCTATACTGTAAAAGGGTAGTTATAATGATTATTTTTAGAAATGTTTAGAAGTACATGACGGATTTGTAGTCAAAATAGGATTTGTTCCTCCATTTGAGTAGGAGTAAGATACTTACTTGGCCCCTCATTAGTTTGATAAGATATTTGCATGGCCATGCCCAAAGTGTAGTTAAGATGATTCTTTTTACATTTGGTGATCAGAATCAATACAGATGCGAGAAACAAAATCGTTAAATTATAGAATGATTATTGATCCATATCCATATTTAACATTGTATCTAAAATAAAGGGATAAGACTGACGTAAACCATAGAAGGCTGAGTTATTTTCCAAAAACTACAAACTCATGTATTTCTGGGAGCATTGACGATGTTGCTAGACTATTTGTCAATGTTAGTATAGTATATTATATGAATGAGAAATTCGCAAGTGGGAGCTGTTGGTTTGTGTTAGCCTTAAAATATGTCGGCTAATACGGAATTACATTAGTTTACATTAGCCAGACACGCAGGGACTAGAAATGTCAAGTGTAGTAAGTAGATCGTGTCCGGGCTATATATATCCCCTCTATACTTCCATGGAGGGGTGAGGATAAACATTTGTCTCATAAGTGTGTGTTGTTTCTCTCCCTAGAAAACACACACACTCTTTCCTTTCTCTCTCTAATAAAATGGCTTACATTCATTTCTATCCTCCCCGACCTCCGGATCGTCATTTGTTAGTGAAATCTTTTTGTTAACAATTGGCATCAGAGCCTAGGAGCATATCGTCATCGTTGTTTGCTGAATCAGAGGTGTTCGTGGTTTTTTTGGTAAGAAACTCAAACCGAACGCACCCTTTCTCGCTTACTTTTTGATCTAAAACGTGTGTTTTACGATGATCAACTTGTACTTTTGTTAGTCTTATATGTACTAGCAACTTGTTTGGGTATCAAAACACGTTTTTGGATCAAAAATTTATGGGTTTTTGAAGAATTTTTGAAGACAGCGAAACATGTTTGAAAGAAGCGAAATGTGTTTTGAAGACAACGAAACATGTTTGAAAGGAGCGAAATGTGTTCTTGTATGGAGCGAAATATGTATTTTGGAGCGAAATATGTATTATTAAGCGAAATATGCAAGTCAAGTCACATTCCGAGTGAAATATGCAAAATTTCTTCAAGCGAAACATGTTGGAAGAGTTTAAGCAAAATGTGCAATTTCCTGTCAAGCGAAATGTGCAATTTTTTCTCAAGCGAAACATGTTTCTTAAACCAAGCGAAATATGTAATTTCCTTAAACCAAGCGAAATGTGTAGATTTCAAGCGAAATATGCAATTCTGTTTCTCAAGCGAAATATGTTGAAATGTGCCAAGCGAAACATGACACTGTTTAAGAAAATTTTATGTTTTGAATACCTAATTTCCTGAAAAAAATTTGACCTTACCGCGAAGGTGTCTACTTATTTCATCAGGTGGGCATGGACCGACTTTGGGCATGTGACTGAATTTGGGAATATGATCATCATGTCAAATCAAAACATAAACACCAAAGCAAACACAACACTTCATGCCAAAACGATCCTGAAAAGATTCACTAAAACGACGAACGGCTAAAGATTCAGACTACGATGTCAAGTGATCACAAAGTTGTTTTGGTATACCTTATTTGAGATTGAAGTGGGTTTCACGAAGGCGTCTACTTATTTCATCATCGAGACTTCCTTCTATTTTTCTACTTCTTTTCTTCAAACCCAATCTATCGATTGATGACTTGCTTGAACATATACAGTTATGATTGAGACTTGAATTATCTAGTTTCCAGTAGTCGGGGTGGTTGGTTGAAGACCTGGTTACTATCACTTAAAAGAGTTACGTTGTAGTACTCAGTGTCACACCAAGAAGCCGATTTGAGAATTTCGAAGAGGTGTTGGAACTTGCTTATAGTATCTTATAGGCTTTTCTTCTGCACCGTTCTTCAATCAACAACAGTGCAAGCTTAAGTAACAAATTTGGGGAATTTTACTTCATTTTCAAGTTTGGTATATCGGGTCTACTTGACCAAGTGGTCACAGCAATAGCTGACAGAATACGAGGTTGGTAAGTTAGCCAGAGAGTTAAAAGGTTGAGATGTGATCAACAACTCTTATGGGATATTTGAAGCAATTGAACATCATTGATGCTTCACAGTCTCAGCAAAATCTTTCAAAGTTCTTTAATGTCTTTCATAACTTTTCAAGATTATTGTCTTATACCAGAACGTTCTCGGGGTATATGGTCTACAACGTCAATGATGCTCCCGAGAGATCGAAACCATCATGGGGGAATACGTGTACTTTGATACTTTGATGTTATCAGGTCAACTTCCAGGGGGAAGTAGTTTATACTACTTCCCTTAGTATGGTTTGTAAAGTTTTCTATAAGCATGAGAAGAATTGTTGTTGATCTCTTTCATGTTTCCTCAAACAGATAATCATCAAGACCAAACGTTATGATACAATACAGAAGCAGTATTAAATGGTAGGGTTGACTGCTTCTTCTACAAAATTCCGATGTGCACTTTAAATGTCAATGTTAGAAGATCCTTTGAACTACATCAATGTTTCAGAATCTGCTCAAGATACGGATGTTGATTTGGGGGGAAGCTGATTTAGAAACTTTGCCAAAAAGAAGTCTATGAAAAAAGCTTTTTAAGACATGCTGCATGATTTGGGAGGAAGTTAATCCAACTCATGCATAATTCAATGGTTCCAGAACAAGTCAAGCCACAGAAGATCCAAGCTGGAGTACAAGTATCAAGACTAGAAGACAAAGACGTCATCTTCAGCATTGAAAGCACCTTGGATGTCATATTATTTTGTTGTATTTATACATGTTAGGAACATTGTAAGTAATTCCGTATATCCACATATTGGGGGAAGATTGTTAGCCTTAAAATATTTCGGCTAATACGAAATTACATTAGTTTACATTAGCCGAACACACAGGGACTAGAAATGTCAAGTGTAGTAAGTAGATCGTGTCCCGAGCTATATATATCCCTTCCATACTTCCATGGAGGGGTAAGGATAAACATTTGTCTCATAAGTGTGTGTTGTTTCTCTTTCTAGAAAACATACCCACTCTTTCCTTTCTCTTTCTAATAAAATGGCTTACTTTCGTTTCTATCCTCCCCGACCTCCGGATTGTCATTTGTTAGTGAAATCTTTTTGTTAACAGTTTGTGCTCATGTCATACAGATATTTATACGGCTAGGAATACGTGAGCCTACTTGGTCACACACATTATACATTTAGGTATCATTCTATTAATGTTAATAATAATATAATTGCATATTTATTATTTATATTAATATATGATTCGACGAATGAACACTGACAGTCATTAATTAGTTTTATAGATGTAACTAACTAATAAGGCTTTTTAATTAATGGGTAATTAAACGTAATTAACCATAAATAATTGGAAAAGTCAAAAAGTCAACCCCAAGGGGGTGGGGGACTTGTTCGACCGGCCTAAAGGACCCAAGGGGGTTGAATTGGGCTTTGGAGATATCTTTTCCTACAAGGAATGCTTTTTAGGAAAACCCTAAATCATCCCTATATAAGGAGGATCCTAGAGCTCATTATTCTCATCCCTTGTCCTTCTCTTCTTTTGGTTCGATCGCAAAAACAAACCCAAAGGGTTTTTCTGGTTTTGTTTTCTTGTGTTCACATATTCGTTGGTCAAGAACTATCGTTCGGGTGATACTGCTTGACGTGTAGTGTATGAACCGCGTGAAGGTTACTTACTTTAACTTAGAGTAGTTTTTTGTAAGCACGTTTATTACACACGTGCGTGTACTCAAAGAAGCTTGCACTCTCTACTAGCTTGAATGTTATCGGTATGTTTCCTTATTTATGTTTTTATGTGTTACTTATTTATGTTATATAAATTATATCCACTACGTAGCTCGAAGAATATTCTTGTAATATTAGGGTTAATGATTAACCAATTCCAACAGTTGTAGTCTTAACTAATCTGACTATGTCTTGAGTAGTTATGTGTAGCATCTTGACATCAACAAAATGTTTTGGTTCCGCCTAGTTATGCATCTGATTGCTTGTGGTTTCGTCTGATTTTGCCTAGTTTTGCATAGGATACTGTCTGGTCCTACATCTGAATCTGCTCTATCTGCTCTTGTCTGTTTGAATCCACCATTTGCTAGAATCTGTCTGTCTGCATCTGTTCGCTTGAATATGCTCTTCGTCTACCTCTGTTCGAATCTCTCTGATGTGAACCTGAATCTGCTCTTCGTTTAACTCTGTTCGGATTTCTCTGGTGTGTGCCTCAAATCTGCTCTTCGTCTACCTCTGTTAGGATCTCTCTACTGTTTGCCTGAATCTGCTCTTCGTCTACCTCTATTCAGCTTTCTCTGTTGCCTATCTGAATCTATTTGTCCGCCTGAATCATCTTTCTGTATGCGTGTATCTTTCTGTATCTCTCGTTCATCTTCGTGTTTGTGTAATTCTGTGCTTTGCATCTGTCTGAATCTGCACCTGTTTGGACTGCATTGGAATGAGACTCCGTCTTGCACCGAGTCTGCACTCTAGGACGCTCTGAAGCTGCGTGTTGGTTTATCAGTTTTACTTTATTTTCTGTTCGACAAACTCTTAATGTTCACCGTTGCGGCATTATGAGTTTGAGGGGGGATGTTAGCTAATAAGGCTTATAAGCCCGACCCACTTGTTTAGTCCCGTTAAATAGTTAGTGTTTCGTCTGTGTTTTTCTATTTAATGTATTGTAATGTGTTTGTTATAGTTGAATCTGATTAATATATTTTCAGTATTCCTTGATTTCTACACTGTCTACTACCCCCCCTAAAATAACGCCTCCCTTCACTTGAAAAATAAAAGTTTAGTATGTTTGCTGATCTGCTCGATTTGTGTTTTTCCTCGAACAGCGCTGGTGATTATGAGTTTTTCATGGTTGTAGAGAATAATGTAACACAATGTTATAAACCCAAATCCAATTAACCCTAACCTAAAAAAAAGTACTCATACCCCAAATTTAAAAACCCCCTAAAAAATTCAACACAATTGAATAGCCCATATAAATATTTAATACGATAAAAATGCGAAAAAAAACCTAAATTTAGTTTCTTCTTGTTTGACTGAGGTAAGTGACAACAAACCATAGCTAAAGTGTGTGTATACAAATATCTATGAAAAATCAATGGTGAAATACACCTGTCGACCATGCAATCACCCAAATAGTGAAGTGGCAAAGAAGTGGAAATTATGAAGCGGGTTAGAAGTGAATGATTAGGAACGGATCAGGCAAGGTCTGGCGGAGCGGGTTAGAAGTGAATGATTATGGAGTGGTGAAGATGGAATGGTTAGATATATACAGGGTCGGGCGAAGCGGTTTGGCTCGGGTCACAGTTGAAGCATAATTTGGTCGGGCCGGTCCTAACGACTCTCCTAGGGCCGTTGATCGTCTTCTCGGGCCTTGAATAGTGCTGCCAACAAAGAAGAACCGGTTAGAAGGGGACCCGAAGCCGGAGCCTCTAGTGTATGGATTCTAGTTACGTAGGATGTAGGCCACCTTTTTATCGGGTTCGGCTCATTGGGTCTGGACCATTCCAGACTATACGTCAACATGTCCCTCGAGTCTAGTAAGCGTGGCTGTAGCCGCAGTTACTAAACTAAAAGGAATACTCTTACCGTCGCGGAGACGTTCGCACTTTCCAACCATACGCCGCCATATCTATCTTCAACTTACGGCCGAATATGGCATTCGACTTACGGCCGACGGAAGACGTACTCTGTGGCCGGGGAATGCGAATATGGCATTCGACTTATGGCCGACGGAAGACGTACTTCCGTGGCCGGATAATGTGAAATATGACATTCGACTTACGTCGACGGAAGACGTACTTCCGTAGCCGGGTAATGCGAATATGACATTCGACTTATGGTCGACGGAAAACGTACTTCCGTGGCCGGGTAATGCGAATATGGCATTCGACTTACGGGCGACGGAAGACGTACTTCCGTAGCCGGGTAATGCAAATAAGGAAAAATATATTGATAAAATCTTTTTATCAAATTAAAAAATATTGGTAATATCTTGTTACCAATTAAAAAGATATAGTAATATCTTGTTACCAATTTAAAAAAATATGGTAATATCTTGTTACCAATTTAAAAAATATTGGTAATATCTTGTTACCAATTTAAAAAGATATGGATAAAATCTGTTTATCAAATTAAAAAATATTGGTAATATCTTGTTACCAGTTTAAAAAGATATGGTAATATCTTGTTACCAATTTAAAAAATATTGGTAATATCTTGTTACCAATTTAAAAAGATGTGTAAAATATCTTATCAAATCAAGTTTTTACATATGAGAGAATGCATAATAGCGGGAGCGAAAAACAAAAATACGAAGGTTTAAGAGTTACCGACTTTCAAAACTGATTTTTGCTTTTCATGAGAACACAAAATATAGTTTATTCGAGGTCCCACGGATGGCGCCAACTTGTTGAAGCATAATTTGGTCGGGCCGGTCCTGACGACTCTCTTGGGGCCGTTGGTCGTCTTCCCGGGCCTTGAATAGTGCTGCCAACAAAGAAGAACCGGTTAGAAGGGGACCCGAGGCCGGAGCCCCGGGATCCACCCTCCGACGGTCAAGTCAAAATAGTATAAGCATATAGTAAAGAGATGGTAGAGAATAACTTGTGTAGGTCTCTATAGGTAGGATGATGCTACCATTATATATATAGTGTATGGATTAATGCAACGTAGGATGTGTGTCACCCTTTTATCGGGTTCGGCTCATTGGGTCTGGCCCATTCCAGACTATACGCCAACTTCACAAACCGGGTCGGCCCAATGAAATGGGTCGGGGCGCCCACTCTATGTACAGTTTGTATAACGTATAATGAAACGACCTTTAATCGCATGATGCACGATAAGGTACGTAGTCATGTGAGATATAAATCTTCCCATCTTCCTAGGAGGTTGTTTTAATTTTATTTGCAGTTTCTAAAAAAATATAAGTAACATAATTGTCCAAGGGTATGTGAGACTTCTTTAATATTCGGTTACAGAAAGATTGATATTAAATAATGGTTTCTGTGATGTCTATCGGTTTGGCACATGGTGGTACGTGTGCAAGTAAAATTGTCCATGTGATGTCGTCAGTTTTAAGGCTACATCATATTACTGTATGTCTATTCTTGGCTGATGTGACATTAGTGGTCCAGGTTAATGGAGTTTGGTTTTTGTAGTGTATGTTATTGCTTTTTAAACAAATAATCAACTTTCCCTGCATGACACGAATATGGCTACCCGATCCGTAACTCACGCCTCAACCCGTGAATAACAAAGTCTATAAATACACTCACGCTAGTTGCAATACTACCTCACAACATCATATACAAACACAATACTCCCTTAAAAGATTGATCATGAACAACATGTATGCAGTGGTGTTGTTTCTCGTTGTTATCACGAGTACGAGCTCAATTTTGTGTGTTTCTCCGAATAAGGATATAATTCGAGGAAACATACAAAATTGAGCTCGTACTCGTAATAACAATAAGAAACAACACCATTGCATACATATTCTTCATGATCAATCTTTTAAGGTAGTATATATATAGTGTTTGTTTATAATGGTGCGAGGTACTACTACAACTAGCGCTAGTCTATTTATAGACTTTATTATCTATTATGATCACGGGTTGGACCCGAACAACCCAGGCTTTTTTAATCACTGTGGACCTTTCCTCTCAAGTGCAAAGATTGGCTCTGTTAGGGGTTTCGAATAGGTGCTCAAATATGGCCTCTTGGATCTCCTCCCCTAGTCTTTAAGTTGTTTCTCTTCTTTACAAGGCATGTAATTTTTTTATTTCTGGGGTTCCAGCTTCGCCAATACTTGGTGCTGCTGCTGTTGTTGTTTGTACTTATTTTCCTCCTTTACTAGGAGGTGGTTTTAATATTATTTGCAGTTTCCAAAAGAAATATAATTAATATGTGTCAACTTTCAGAAAATAGATAGTTACAATATATCAAAATGTCTCTATCAACTGATCAAAACTCATCAAAGCTAGCTTTAAGGATCAAAGCACATACTACATATATACTAAGGCTGAACGTTACGGTGGTATTTGTTTCGGTCGTTCGTCCTACGTGTACCATGAGAGATGCATCTCCTACCATTACAAACCAAAAATGGCACGCGTTCCATATGGACCTTTGAATTCATTTGGTCTCATAGCCGACTGAGTAAATAGAAACATTTGAACACAAATGTAGCTGTTGTTACATACAAAAGTGTATATATATTTAAAAAAAAAATATTTAACCCCCCTTTATTCACTATAAAACCCCGCATTTTCTTCTTATTTTTCACACATTTTCTTCTACAACCATCAAAACGCGTTAGCGGAATATGAAACGCAGTACGGCCATGCTTTTACGTTTGAGCCGTGTTGAAGAATTCTGAAAAATTGTCCAGTTTGGATCACAAATTAAGATGCATTTATTTAACCGTATTAATAATTAATTTTAGTTTAAGTTTTAATTTTTTATTGTAATGTTTTTTAAATGTATTTGAATCATTAATATAATGTTACTTTAATTATTAATAAAATTTTAATTTAAAAAAGAAGTTCGGTCGCCTGTGCGGTCACCATTACGGGTGTCTGGTCCATGTGTAGTCTAGGAGAGAGAAAGCTGAGTTGGCATTGATGTGACGGTTGTCTGTACGGTCACCATAACACTTAGTCTAAGAGTAGAAGGTGTGGGAGCGAAAAAGTGAAATGAATAACATCTCCCGTAAGAAAACATGGCACCATCACTCAAGGTAAAAGAGACAAAATAATATTTATTTATTGTTGTGTGTGATTATTTGTATTTTAGTGGTATTTTTAAATGATAAAAAATATTAAAAAAATTGATGGAAGAGAGTGAGTGTGCTGCAATGGTCGAAGGAAAGTTGAAGGAAAATTTTTTGAAAACAGAAAAAGATAATGTAGAGCTGATGTGGCGAGGGAAAAACCATGACCACACCCTCCACCCTAATACAAAGGAAATTAGAACCACCTAACTAATTTAAAATTGTTAAGTACATCGTTGAACAATAATCTTTGAAATCTGTGATCATTTATTGTTTAATAATGTTGAGTTTCCTGATTAATACCCCGCCCCCCCTCTCCTATAATTATAGTCCACCAACAAAAAACACGTAGTTTAAGAAAAACATCATCTTTACAGATTTCTCTCTCTTACTTTTTGCACAATGACAGTTTTACCCTTAACCAATTAATTTCTAACTTCTTTAAAGTGTGTAATAATAACATCAAGTAAGGGCGATATGGTAAACTTAATATAAATTTCCTATCTATTTTTGGACGTGAACAATTAATTTGAGACAAAAAAACGTAAACTATAATTATGGGACGGAGAGAGTATCTATTTAAAAAGACAAGAATATATATAAAACCGAAACAATGGTACACAACAAAAGGGCCACTTAAAGAGAAAGGGCCCAATACACAAAAGTGTTAGGAATAATATTATAGCAATATCAAATAATATAGTAAAGTGATTGAGATCTGTGAATGCAGTGTCTTTAAACAGAATTTCGTCCTATCTAATACGAATGGTTAGATAATACAACAATCAATTCAAGTATAAAATTCGAATCTAACGAATCTCATATGTTTTCATGATTGAGATTAATGAGGTTTTTTTTGTGTTTTGATGCTTTCTTCCAGAGATCAAAGCTTCATTTATATGAAATGATTTCTTGAACCATTGCAACTCTTCATAGTGCCTCTTCATAATACCATTATTTTGTATCTGTCGAAGAGAAAAGACCGTTGCATCTAACGTAACAAAGAAAACCTAATCTCGTTTAATAAAAATAAATCCAGATTTTTCAATTCGAGCCCAAGAACTAAAAAGTTGATCTTAAGTTGATCTTTTGAGCATTTAATATACATATTAATTATGTATATATTAAGTTCATTCAAGTCAAAACAAGCCTAAAATCCACCAATTATCCTACTATTATAGACTTCAATTATTTGCCAGTCATTATAAATAGATAAATATTTCATTGTTCTAGCAATGTGAAATAAAACTATACAAAGTAAAAAAAACACCTCACAACTTGGATGCCAACGACAAGATACAAGGCAAAAACTATTAGGCTGCCCACTACGGGCCGGACGACCGACTCGGTCGTCGTCGGTCGCCATCGGTCGTCCCCGTAGTGGGTAGTCGGTCGCGACCGACACACCGGAGACCGAATGAAAAATTTGTCGTGCATATGACAATTCTCGACCTATACAAATGGTTTCCAACTTTTAAAATAAAAAAAAACTTTTCTTTTTGGTAAAGGGGAAATTAACCTGGTAAAATATATTAATAACCCAAAAGACAATTAAGTACAATGGAATACGGCTAAAGCACCGCATTAACCTCAAGCAACAAACTTGAACAGTTAAAACCGTATGACATGCAAAAAATTTGGCCCTTGGAAAGCTTGAACCTGAGACGTTTCGTTAGTATTGTATGCAATTAACCAACTCAGCCAAGCTCTTATTTGTAAAAAAACTTTTTATCTTTTATATTTTAAACCTTTTAATACTATAAATACCCACTTATGTTACCATTTTATACACAATTATATACACTTTCATTCACTTTTTTAAATGGCTTGTTCACTTTCACATACCGACTCTGAAGTTGAAGCTTTAGTTCAAAAACTAATTGACGAAGATAAGGGTCGTCAGAACGCGATTCTGGATTTAGCCTTGCAATTTGAAAATTAATGCACATCTAAAGACGATCTTAGAAATGCTTACGAGAAATGTAATGACATTTCACAAGAGAGCCGTGCTTTGATCGACAGTTTCTTAAAAGAAGGTTCTGATAAAGATTACGAGCTGAATCTTTCTATGTATGGAAAGGCGGCAAAACTAGAAAAACAAATGGATGCTAAGTTAGCTTGGCTACTGGAAAAATACTACTACCGCTCACAAGAAAGTGTAGGTTGTTCGTCATCACAGGCTGATTTATATCTTACTGAGAAAGAGCTACATCAACTACATCTAGATGAAGAAGCCTTAAGAGAAATACTAGAAGAAAAAGCAATGGATGAAAAAGCACGAGAGGAGAAGATTAGGCAAAAACAAGCTGATGATGATGAATTCTTTATGGAATTTGGGGTGGTGAGATATGATTCAGAATACGAGTCATCAGATTAATAAACTAGGAACTATTTTAATGTAATGTTTTAAATGTTGTTTTAATTTAATGTTTTAAATAAAGTATTGTTATTTTAAATTCCGTTATTATATTTTCAAATTTTGAATTCCAACGGCTAGTTTTTCGTTATAAATACCCTCACCATCTCCTCATTATATCACACAACTTCTTATCCAACTCTCTCAAATGGCTTCCAATTTCAATAACGAAAATGAACCATGGGAATTCAGTCTAGATATAGATGATTCCGATCTCCATTTAACACCCGTTGTGCGTTCCTCTAGTAGCACACATGTTGAACCATCTCCTTACACCCCAAATCCAGTTACGATAATACCCGGTCCTGCGGGTATTGTTCAGCTCTCTAGTAGCACACGTGTTGAACCATCTCCCTCAACCCTAAATCCAGTTAGGATAATACCCGGTCCTGCAGGTCTTGTTCAGCAAGCAAGGCTGCTTAAAGAAAAGGTTTTTATTCTAGATCCGGATGGGGCTTTAATGTCTACACAACAATATATGGACAAAGTTGTTGAGGATGTTGGTGAGGATGATGACTTTAAGAGTCCAGCGTGGGTTAGCGCCACTAACTATGCGAATGCATTTTGTGGCACTGTAACTGGATGTTTGGGAGACGTCGACAACTTTCTGAAAAAGGGAAAACTTGAACAAGTTGTTGCAATAGTGAAGTCTTGTTCTCCTAATATGCTTGGCGACCTAAATGTGACTCTGAAAGATCTCTCAGGTACAATACCTGGAACAATACATCGCAAAGTCATTGGTGAGGGTGGTTATAAAAAGGATATTACTGTAGGCGCTGCTATGATACTAGCCAATGTCTCTGTTTTTACTCCTAAACCATCACAACATTACCTTAACATAACAATGCGAAATGTGGTTGAGGTTTTCCGTAAAGATATTGTTCCTAGATGTGGCAGTGGTTAACCTTAACATTTATGTAATATTTTTTTATTATAACGTAATGTTTTTTTATTATTTATGTAATGTTTTTATTATTAATGAAATTTAAATTTGAAGTTAAAAAAATGAAGGTCGCCTCATAGTGGTAAAAAGTCGCCTGTAGGTCGCCGGCGAGAGAAAACTGATGTGGCGTCGGAAAATGTAGGTCGCGACCACTATCGATAGTAGGCAGCCTTACGTACAAGCACATGACCTAAACCTAAGAAACAAGACAGCACATCCACTTATTTTACTGAACCACTGGGATGAGATAAGGACCAATAACTCTAATACAAAACTACTAGTCAAAAGCACATAGCCACCCAAAAGGGACATCAAACAAAAGGACAACCACATATAACTGACACGAGGAGTGTTCAACAATTTCAAAAAATGGACAAACCGAGTCGAACCACATGATCCGAAACCAAAAAATATTGAAATCGAAGAAATCGAAACGGAAAAACCCGCTTAATTGTTACTGTTCGGCTTCAGTTTTTATTTTTAGATATTCCTAATTAACTGAGTCGAAACGTGTATAATATACATGTGTTTTTAATAAAAAAAAGTTTATATAATTGTACGATGATTAATTTTATTATTACAATACTTTTTTTATAATGACATTTTTTCTCATAATGTAAACATTTACTAAACATCTATGTACAAATTGAAAAATGTGATTTTTTTTTGGTAACGATGAATTTATTAGACTAGCAAGAAGCTAGAAAGAATTACATAATTACATAATATTAGCAAAAGCTAATTTTAGATTCGAAATCCAATCAAACCAATTGGGGGTGGGATTTTTGCACCTATGACGCAACCAAGAGTGCGACAAAACTTTAATCTCATCACCTAAAGTATCCTTACGAGGCGGTTTTGGATCAAAACACACACGATTCCTATATCTCCATATTATCCATGTAATAACCACATCAAACAAAAATTCACGAAGGGATTAAGGTTCTCATTGCCGGCCCACGAGATTAGATTGCAAAGAAGATTTGGGGTCGGTCAAACCCCACCGAGAAATGATCATAGACCATAAGTTTTTCTCAATCGAACAATCCAAGAAGAGATGTTGTGAAGTTTCTAGCCAACCATCTCACACCGGACAACGAAGAGTATTAAGGTCGATAGCACGGTCATCCAAATTGCACCTAGTAGGAAGACGGTCTAAATAGAGGTGCCAAGAATGGATATTTATTTTTAAAGGAAGTGATTTGTTCCACCTGGCATGTTCAACGCTTGAAAGCAAGATTGAATCTTCTATTCGACGTTGCATAGAATAGACTGAAAACTTGTTGGTGTTGTTGAGGTTACAAATCTGAGAATCACGGAAGTTAGTCAGACAAAAGTGTTGTATAAGTCTTAGTAAGTTATTTAATTGTTCTCTTTCAACTCCTTCTCTTATAGGCCTCCTCTAAGCCCATACAAAATGGACAACACCTGACAGTAACGTGCAACGAGCAAAAACCAAACACCCTTTATTAGTTTTTAGAGCGTGAAGGCGAGGAAAAAGTGACTTAAGATTCGTTGTTCAAAACCACACATCATTCTAGAATCTGGTTGTTGTACCATTAACAATTCTCTTGGAGAAAATGGAATTTAAATCAACATTGATGGTCAAGAATGTTTTGTTAATACTAAGGATTGTCTTCCAAGGACTAGGAGATAGCCAAATTAACGAGTTATCATTATAATCAAAACCACCACGTTCACCATGAATAGATATGACGATGGATCTCCAAAGCCACCACCATTTGGAAAGCATAGCAAAATTAGTAGCTAGCAGACTACAAATATCGAGCCCCCCACATTTTAAGTTAGAGCAAACTTTCTTCTAAGCATTCTAAGACATCTTGCTTTGGTCTAAGTAATTAATGATACTAACCGGTGCTTTAAAAAGAGAGAAGAAATAAATACCGAGGGCCCCGAGAACCGACTTGAGGATGGTGAGTTAACCACCATATGAGAGGTTCTTAGCTTTCCAAGATAAAAGTCTTTTGTGAAATTTGTCAATTATTGGCTTACAATGCCTACTTTGGCACATGTTTGCACCAATGGGAAGACCTAAGTAAGTGAAAAGGAATGGAAAGGGTTGAAGGTTTAATATAGAAGCGAATGTATGGGTATCATTGTTGGTAACTCCTACACCAAAGAATTTAATTTTGAAGAAATTCACTTTTAATCCGAAATCCAAATGAAAGCATCTTCATATCCTACAAAGGTTTTTCACATTTTTAAGAGACCAATTGCCCACGATAAGGGCACCATCTATAAATTGTAATTGTGAAATATCTACACCATTCGTTCTTACTTTCACACCTTCAAATATATTTATTGATTTATCTTTTTGAATGGCGACATGAAGAGCCTCAACCGCAATAATGAAAAGGAACGGTGATAGAGGATCGCCTTGACAAAGGCCCTTCTGAATTTTGATCTCTTTTGTGGGTGAGCCATATACAAGCACTGATCCAAATGCCGAGTCAAGACAACCATGAATCCATCTTCTCTATTTATTAGTAAAACCCATTTGTTCCTTTATATGATCAAGGAATTTCAAATCAAGTTAATCAAAAGCTTTTTCCAAGTCAACTTTCAATATGAAGAGCTTTTCTTTCTTCTTCTTTGCCCATGAAAAGACTTCATTGACCATTAAAGGACCGTCAATTATTTGTCTACCTTTGATATAAGCCGTTTGAACTTTACTAATAATTGAATGAACAACTTGAATAAGTCTATTTAAAAGGACTTTTGCAATCACCTTGTATTGACAACCAATAAGACTTATAGGCCTATAGTCTCTGATGTGGAGCGGATCTTTTACTTTTGGGACAAGAGTTATAAAAGATGAGTTGCAGCCCCTAGGTATAAAACCATCGGCTGTAAACTTTTTAACCATGTCAACAAAGTTATTACCAACGATATCCCAAGATCGTTTAATATATTCAAATGTGAAACTATCGGTGTTGGGATTTATTAAATCTAGCTAACCAATTTAGCTACGAGTACGCAGCGGATGGATCTAGTTATGACAAGTAGGTTAACACATATTAAATAAGGAAAGCGTATCTTTTACGATTATTCTTGAATACAATAAGCGTCTAAAATAAAACGCCTCTACGGTTGCACACACAAACACGTCAAGCAAGTATGTAAGAATTTGCTAGTCTTGTCTTCACGATCAAACACCAAGTGTAATATCAAAACCAAACACACGCCTTGTGTTTCTTTTGTTGTCGAACCAATCAAACAAACCCTAATTAGGGTTTATATAAATAAAACCCTAATACGTCACCTTTGAGGAATCACCAATAAACCACCACGCGTACCTTGAATTAGTCAAGCAAGGAGAACAAGTAAAAGTGGATAACCAAAAACCTAAGAAGTTGTTTGGTTGAATTCGGTTATCGGAGAGAACCGAAATTCCTATGGTGAATTCGGTTGAGGATTTTTGGGAGAAGGGAGAGAGCACCAAAACTTTTGGTGTTTAGAAAATAGATGAATCAAGAATGAGGGATATGGGGTGTGTTTATATAAGCACCCTAATAACCCTAAAACTTGTAGGAAAAGATTAGTATAATTACTATAATTAAAACCAAATCTTTCTCCTTCCTTTTCTCCC
>BQNB010040548.1:0-43452 GCA_026074375.1 Tanacetum coccineum
ATTAACCTAAGTGGCAAAAAAATTTAAAAACAAGAATAGATTTTTAGATTACCGAGGGCGAACAAAAGTTACAAATTAATAATGAGCCTGAGTTTTCAATTCATCCCCTCCCCCCACACTTAAGTTGAGCATTATGTGTAATTAGAAAATAACTTAAAAGTGGGACAAATGGGAAAAATAAATATAAGAGAAACGAGACTTCCCGGGGCTCATAAGTACTCGGTTGAATTCTGAAAGATACGGCGCTAAACGAAACGCCAAGCATGTGTATTCTACCACATGCAATATACTGATCCAAATATATCACATCCCCAAGTGATAAACATCACCACCATCCAAGCTTCACATATTTATTTAATCTGAAAAATAAACACAACTACGAAAACCATAAAATATAAAAGCCCACTTTCGTAGGCAACACGATTGCATTTAGCGTATGCAACAAGCCTTTAAACCCCTCGGTGGCCCGAGTGGACGAGTTATAGTCTCGTGAGGGTTTTCAGCGAACACACCCACAAAGTTCAAAACATTTTTTATATATATAAAATTTTTATTTATATACAATTTACTAAAACAAACACAATTTTTTTTTAATTTTTTGTTTTTTATGAGTTTTGATTTAAAGACAAATACATATCAAATACATAATTATTTTTCAAGGTACGAAAACTTATAACTACTAACAAAGAAAATACATATAGAGATTAAATATTTTTGGGTTTATATATATATATATATATATATATATATATATATATATATATTTGTCTATCTTTATAACTATATATATATATTATATATATATTTGTAGCACAAACACCAAAACACAGACGATAATTATATTCGTAAAAAAATTATTTTGTTTTATTATTATTATTTTTTTCTGACCAGAAGTGCGTCGCACTTAAAGAAAGTGACCGGCAATACTTAATACACAATTTTTTTTTATAATTTTTCAAATATTCAAAATATTAGCGCGGCAAATATTTACAAAGTGCGCCGCACAACAATACATGTGCGACGGTTTTATTATGATGGAACATACTAATTTTTTCAAGATTTTATACTTTATTAATTAAGACACACAAAACATTCATAAACACAGACATACGGATTAAAAAGAAATGATTTTTTATGTTTAATTATTTTTTTATTATTTTTATTTTATAGTCTTTAATGTATAATAATATTAATATGCAAACAAACACACCTATTTGAAAAAGCAGATGAAAATGATGAAATAATGATGCCAATCTCAAAACAAACTAAAAACATTTTTATATTTTTATATTATTATTATTATGATTTTAATAAAGGTACAAATGAACATACAAACAAGCTAGGATGCGAGAAACAAATATAAACACATTACATGTATTCACAAAACACAAAATTAGAAGAAATGCATCTGGTTTATTTTTATACGTAAAAAACTGATTTTTTTTGTATGCAGGTGCAAAGTGCTGGCACCATCGAAAGAAAACAAAAAAAAAATAAAAAATAGTTTTGTGGGCACTTTCTACAAATTTTCTAAAATCTGCAGTTTTTACAGATGCAATGCAAGACATAAACAAAACTAATAAACAACATAAATCATGGCATTTATAATATGAACAAGAAAATGCCAGAAAGCAAAATAAGACAAAAAATAATTTAGAAATAAAAATCTTTTTGGTTTTTTTTAATGACAACTAAATATTCACAAAATTACAAAGGCGCATAATCAGATAAAATGGGATTTCAAATGATCACATACCTGAGACTAGCAATTTGGGGGTTTGGTTTGGGTTTTGGTTTTGGTTTTAAATCAGGTTTAGCAGGTGAAAATTTGCAGAAAGTGCGACGTACTTGGGTAAAGTACGGCGTACTTCTTGGGATTTCAGAAAAACCGGCGCACAAATATAATGTGCGACGTACTTCCTGAAAAATTTTGGGTCAGTTTGCCAGAAAACTGTACGGCGAACGAGAAGAGGATTATCAAAGGATAAGTGCGGCGGTTTTGGTGTGAAACCGGCATACGTTCTGCAAAATAACAAACGAGAACAGGGGAAGTGCGGTGCACAAGGTTAGTTGTGCGCCGTACTTTCTGCAACAACAGACATATTTTAAAGACTTAAAGAGATTTAAACACACGAAGCATGCACAAGACTAGCAAACAATCTACAAATAACTAAACAAATCCCTGGCAGCGGCGCCAAAAACTTTGATGTGTGTATTTTGCAAGCTTTAAATTTATAATAACTAGAAATACCGATTTTGATTAAAAACACAACATTTGGGCAAGTATACCCTATTCGAGTGTAATATAGTATTAGGTAAGTCCAGGTTGTTTCACGGGATTTGTAGCAATTCACAGATTGTTTATCAAGTAACAAAGCTAATTGATTGTCACGGATCAAATAGCCAAAACGTGTGTATAAAGCAAGCAGGGAACAAGACATGATCCACATAACATAATAGATAGAGATAGAGCAAGACTTTATATAAACAAATCATACAAGTCATATATGATGGGTAATCATAATAACAAGCATATTACCAATGATAACATAGAATCTTTTCGGCCTATATACTACATTATCACAAGCGCATTAAGAATGGTTTATATCAAATATGCATACATATGAATTCCTCCCAACCCGGTCGGTCAACATAAGGAAGGGTCTTAAACATAATTCTACTTGGGTTGTTTATCAATTTACCACACAATTCTCACAAGTATGATATTGACACGCCACAGACAAACGGTTCAAAATACATCAAGACAATTAACCCTTTCGGCCTATTTTAAATTCAATGATATACCAAAAGATAAACAAGGATCCAAGCAAGATAACATCGAATTCATAAACATGTATATTCATAAGCTACTATAGAAAAATCATCCAAATATTATATCATGTTTCACATATGAGAACAAAGTACCAAAAACCAATATTTCGACTACAACAACTACCAATCCCAAAACTAATAGTTCTATAATCAACCAACAACCAAATGCTACTGAGATAACCGGGAATATACCAAGTAACTTATGGGAATCCACAACGTGTCACCAAATGGAGTGTTTGGTAACAAGGTTTATGGTAGTGATTTTAGGAGAATTTGGTATGAATCCTCTAAGAATCAAAGTGATAAGTGTTTAGATTCTAGAAATAGATGATGTCACACCCCCAAATGGGGCCTAGTCGGAAACACGTGTCCGGGGGTATGACGTCATAATACACATCACACAAGATACAAAGAACGACCTCTAAGGGTACGTTTGAAAATCCAACATTGTTGCATTAATTAAAATAGTTAAAGTTTGACATATATTTAAAGATAATATACAGAAGCCAATAAAAGTTTTAGAAATTGACAACGATATTTAAACAGTAGATAATAGCGTTTCTTGAAAATCAGCCCAATGCATAGCGACAGCAAATAGCAAGCAAAGACATCCATAGCTAAGTACCTGAGAAAAACATGCTAAAACGGTCAACATAAAGATGAGTGAATTCATATGTTTAAATTTAATATTAAAAGTGGACCACAAGTTCACAGTACGCACATGACAGTTATAACAGATACAACTTCACATAAAAGAATGTATTTACTGTTGCACTAAGCTCATGACACCGAAACTCAATTTAAAAGGAAAAATTTTATATGCCAATTAGTATTCCACGCCTAAGAGGATCTGACCAAGATCACCCTTTGACCCCCCCCCCCCCCCCCCCCCCCCCCCCCCCCCCCCCACCCCCCCCCCCCCCCCCCCCCCCCCCCTCCCCCCCCCCCCCCCCCCCCCCCCCCCCCCCCCCCCCCCCCCCCCCCCCCCCCCCCCCCCCCCCCCCCCCCCCCCCCCCCCCCCCCCCCCCCCCCCCCCCCCCCCCCCCCCCCCCCCCCCCCCCCCCCCCCCCCCCCCCCCCCCAACCCCCCCCCCCCACCCCCCCCCCCCCCCCCCCCCCCCCCCCCTTTCCGACAAGGTATATATCTGTTTGTTAGGACCTCGAATTAGTAAGCGCTACTTACCTGGATGGATAATACTCCCATAGATCTATTTACAACATTCCGTGCTCATAACCGTCATGGTCGGTTAGCATTGTCGGTTCATTATTTTTTGGCTATTTATGGAAAATAATTCGAGCATTTTGGTCTATTTGCTACTTAGGCAACATGTAATCAAGAAAAGGAAACGTAAAGTAACTGTGTCCATAGTTTGAAAACAAGAAATGTTTCTCATCCCAAAATAGTAAAGTAAAAGTAGTAAAACATGGGGCTATGAACTCACCTTAGCAAAATGAGCAAATGATAATCACGCAAGTAAAAGTTGATATAGAAATCTAGCCGCGACCTAGAATTATAACTCGTCTTAAAAAACACGGGGAAAAGTATGCCAAGAATAGCACAATTTTTCATCACCAAAAAGACATCCATGGTTTTTGTGTTTGATTTATTTGATTAAAGACATGGTGAGAATATTAAATCATATAGTTCTTCGTTAAGTTTCGGCGTTTATAAAAAAGTTTCCATTTTTTAGTAAGTTTCTATTTTAGGAAAGTTTTTAGTTTCGGGACGTTAATACCGTCCCCTATATATGTTAAGTTTCCATAAGTCAAAACACACTAACTAGCCTTAATTACTTAACTTCTAAGTCCGTTCCGCTAAATTCTTACCAAACTTACTATTTTTAGTAACTTTATCGCTTTTCCTAAAATATGTTGACGGCGTCATTAAACAATACCAATCAATATATAAGTGTTACTATATGTTTCGCTAATGTTTAAAAAGTCCAAAAATGTACAAAAGTGTCCAAAAACCCGTTTTACTATTCACATCAGCACATTATTCACTTGGTTTTGTCGAAAAATGTTTCAAGTTTCATTTGGCTATAGCTTGGATGTTTTAAATCCAATTTTAATGTGCGATATATGAAAAACTATCTACTCGAAACGAGCTCTTCAAAAACTACTTTTACGCCTAATGAAAACATTTTTAGGTCGACCAAAACCTCAAAACAAATTTGGGACAGCAAGCACTATTTGTCGAAAACGCAACCAAAATCCATCCAAACATCACAATAGTGCCTAATCTAGCCTAATCTCCATTCACAACTAATCCACAACAAAACCACACCTAAATCTAACCTAATCCCTTCATTTCTATTGTTGCAACACTCATACCACTCTCATCTCACCAAGAACATAGTATTTAACTAGTGAAACAAATGGAACATCATTATTTATAAAATCTTGTTTTTTTATCCTTCAAAAATTTAAAACACAACATATGGATGTATGGATCTTTGAACATATAAGAAGAATGTAAAAAAACCACAAAGAAATATTCAAGATACTTACAATAATAAAGAACAAGAAGTAATAACACAAGATCTATACCCAAAATTAATAGATCTTGAAAAACCCTAAATAATAACCAAACTCTAATTTATAGATCTTGAATAAAACCCTTAAATCAAAGAACCAATGCTTCAAAACACCTTAGATGTTCTTAGAAATGAACTTGGAATGAGTGGATCTTGCTAGAAATCAAAGATATGAAAACCCTATAAGGGGTGTTTGTTGGCCGTGGACTAGAGAGAGGGAAAAGAGAGATGTGAAATTTTGATGAGGCTTGGAAAATGATATGAAACCCTAGTGTGTGTTATAATGGGGTATTTATAGGCCAAAGGAAGGTTTAGGGTTACATGGTTTTAAGTATTAAGTGACCAACACACACCAAAGGTGTGTGTGTGTGGTTCGGCCGAAACTAGGTCACAAGGACCATCATGGTTCAAAATTTTGGTCCATGGTTCATATTATGTCTCAAATTTGAATTTCCAAGTCAAAGGGTGGTGCATAAGTCCAAATGATCACATGTGCAAGTCTTCCATAAGGATATGTGCATGAGAATGACTTCCTCATATGTCACTTTCATGCACACATGCATGAATATTTCAAAAGATGCTCTTGTATTTAATTTCAAGATTCATGGTGCATTTGGTTTAGGTTTAGGCGTCTAATATATGGAGGGGGAGGGATATGAACAAAAACGAGATGGACGATAACTAAAGTTTACACGAAAAGATTGCGGGTTTCGGGGGTTCCATTTGATCAAAAACGCAAAAAATGAAATTTAAAAGATAAAACCCTAAAATAAATATCGGAAGTGATTAAAAATCATGAAACACTTAGAAAAGATAAAATAACTCATATAATATCTAAACTAATGAATATCTGATGCCGAAATGCATCCGATGACGTTTTCCAGTTTTTCGCGGGTTTACTTCCCGGTAAACCGCCGGATTTAAACGTAACGTATAAAAGTCAAAAATAATTATCGGAAAAGTTTAAAATATTGACCTGAAAATCTCGGGGTGTGACAAAACACCTTACGAAATAGGAATATGAAAAAACTCAAATCATTTAACTAATCTATGTGGTAACATGTAACTAATTCGCTCAATTGCTCGGTCGTGACGAGTATTCTATCATAGGCTTAGCAAGGATACATATCTTCACCACTAGAGCTAAGGAGTAACAAGTTTATAAAGGCAAATTAGGTTTTTATGATAAGGCTTAGGGGTGATCATTCTAACAATCTTTCACCAAAAGTACCACACCAACAAGGTAGCTGAATCACACATACATGGCTGTAACGACGGAATAGACATGCGTGTTCAATCATATCCTCATTCGAGTTTAACCAAGGGTTAGGATGAAGAATGATATAGGGTATGGATCTTCTAACTTTCACCAAAAGTAATAAGCCAACAAGGCAGCTGAATCAATCATACATGGCCGTAACGATGTAATAGACATGCATGGCTCGATTACATCCTCATTCGAGTAAAACCCAAGGTTGGTGATTAAGAAAGGGAGATAAATGGTTGTTAAATAAAATTCAGGAAACAAATACATTAAGTCCAAACAGATAAGGTACAAGTTGCTAGACACTTTTTCTCGACCGTTATCATGATAAAGACACAACTATCTACACACGTCTTGATCATAGATAAAAAACAACAACCTAAGTTGGCGTTTTCCTGAACGGTCACACTTCCAAATCATCCCATACTTTACATACTTTTACAAAGACAAGTGGTGATATCTACCACTTTATACAAAACTTTACATCGTTGATTTATAACCATGCATTAACGAATAATTGATCGTTCAAATAATTCCATCGGTTTAAGCTTTAACGAACAGACTATCTTTAAACTTTCCTCCTCTTTTTTTGTGTTGAAATTTTTTCTAATTTTTTAATTTTTTTACTATACTACGAATCTCGGTGTAATTTCACCATCTTCACGATCATAATAACTCCGGATAATTTCTTTCATGATTCTTCATTCTTCAGACGTACCAATAATTGTGATGGTAGTAAAAATACATGAGTATTGACTACTTTTTACATTCTCATTGCAATGTGCAAATTTCCCAACCATACCAGAGATAGAAAAATGATACAAGACATGGAAAATACATACTTTATACTTTAAGAAACTAGCAACTGATAAATGGACTTAATCTAACAAGGTAGGCTAAGGTGTAAAGGTGTAACAAAACAAATAGTTGGTTTTATCCTAAAGGACTGGCTCTGCAGGTTTTTCTAGGGGTATCTTACTCTAAAAATAAGAGTAAACAAAGAGTTTATATAGGGGTTAACTAACCAGTGTAGTTAGTTAATAATACAACATATAAAGGCTTTATGGGTGTAATCATAGAAATTTACCAATTTAAACAAGTTACTCCATCTAAATCCATAGTACTCATTATTGTGGTCTCGAATAGATATACCAAGCCAAGTTCTAAAGTCTACAACATCACCGGCACACTCATATTTTTATGGAATTTGGGTAAACATTTGGAAACGGATAAGGCTGAATCCTCACAATATCTACTAAGGGTTATGTGTGCAGGTTATGTAACTAGTAATTTCACAAAAGTATGCTTGATTTTTTTTTAAATTTAAGTATGATTTAAGTATTTTAATGTGAAAAATAGGACAAGTAACGTTCTAATTCCCACCACTTAAAATTATACATACGTCTTCTGTTTGTATTAGACAAACATTAAAAACGGGAATTTAAAAGAATTAGAACGAGAAACTCCCCTAATGTTTTGCTTGATAGATTCTCCATGTTGAGTTAATGAGCAAGAATTCCAGATTATTGATACTTTACCAACATTGTTGATTTCTTTCTAGCGAGGTCCTGTGCAAGATATAAGAAAACCATGCAATCCTATCTCGGGTATCGTACGGTTAATAAAAATAAAAACTGAAAACTGTACAGGAAACCAATACGTCGTATCCCAAAACCAAGATACGTCGTAGAGAGTCCTGTAAGAAAAATTATAAGTACTTGTCAGAAGTCAAATACGTCGTATCATGGTATGAATACGCCGTATTGACATATCTGACAGTAAAGTTAATAAATGCGGAAAATTAAAGGGATACTCTAAGTTTAGGTCCGTAACGCCGTATCCAAGCGTTATGAATTCGCCCTATGATAACATGGAGACAGTCTGAATTACTAAATAATAAAATACATTCCGGGTTGTCTCCCGGGAAGCACTTTTGTTTTTGTGCAAGTCTTTAAGCTAGACTCCCTTCAGCCTCACGTTACATCATTCTCGAACTCTATAACTTCATTATCCTCTTTGTCAATGTTACCTTCATAATATTTCTTCAATCGTTGTCCATTGACTTTGAAGTTAAACTCGTCCATGTCAATTATTTCTACAGCCCCAAATGGATATACCCTTTTAACAATGTTTGGACTCTCCATTTGACTTAGTATTCTAGGTACATCTTTAAACGGAATTATAAAAGTAGTAATTTGGTCGCCTTCTTAAATCTTATATCCACGGAAGTCTAGTATCATGCCATTTCTTGGTCAGTTCTTTGTAAATTCTAAGTATCTCATAAGCGCCATCTCTCAATTCGGCTAACTCATTAAGCTGCATAAGACGACTTTCACTAGCAAGAGTTAAATCCATATTACATTGTTTTAATGCCTAATGTGCCTTATGCTCGATCTCTACGGGTAAATGGCTTTCCCATAAACTAATCTAAAAGGTGTATACCTTGTCGGTGTTTTGTAGGTCGTCCTAAATGCCCACAATGCATCTTTAAGTTTTTCTGACCAAGCTTTAGGATTGTACCCCACTGATCTTTCTAGGATACGCTTAATAGCACTGGTAGTAACTTCAGTTTATCCATTAGATTGAGGGTGATATGTTGTGGATAATTTGTGAGTCACACCATATTTTTGTAAAGCTTTTTCAAGCTAGGAATTACAAAAATGTGTCACTCTATTACTAATCAAAGCTTTAGGAACTCCAAACCTACCAAATAAACTTCTTAAAAACTTAACCACTATACGCGCATCATTTGTAGGTAATGCTTAAGCTTCTACCCATTTGAACACATAATCGAAAACTACTAATATATATTTATTACCTCTTGATGACATCAAATAACGTCTATTTTATAGCATCATTCATCCCATGTAATTAACCTATTTTGTATAATTATTGCAAATAATTGTTACTTAATCGTTTAGATTTAGGAATTGCAGTAATTATGGAGTACTTGGTGAATATTAGCAAAAGGCGCTCATTCTAGAGCTTAAACAAAGATATTTTAAAGATTACTATTCTGACAACCAATATGCCGTATCCATCAAGGAAGATACGGCGTATCCAGGCCTGCACTCACCAAAGACCACAAAGGAAACCTGTTCAATACGCCGTATCCAGTGAAGACCAATATGCCGTATTGGATATATAGCATGTGAATATTCTAGAAGATATCAAACGTGGTCTCTACTCCAAGAAACTCTAATACGCCGTATCCAAAACCTTGGATACGCCGTATCGACACCGACTCCATACCCTATAAATACAAAACTTAAAAATGACTTTTAAGTGTGCTAAATCATATTCTCGATACCTAAACTACAAAAGTCAATTTTCAGATGAGAAAAAGAGCAGAAGAGGTCTTGCAACGCATTCTAATCTATAGAAGACAACGTGTAATTTCTTATACTTTTGTAATCGTTCAGTTTTTGGTATCTTGCGTTTAACTCGGTTAGTTCTTACCTCGGACTAAACAATTACTCTTGATATTAAGTATGATGTTTGAAGGGATAATACCTTCGGTGTTTAGCCATTTATTATGAAGATCTAACTTACCCCACCCCATCAGTTTGGTTTTGTTATATCTTGATTTTTTAATTTAGCGTTGAATTTATTGATTATGTTTATCACATGATACTTGTTTACGTACTTAAGTATGCGACCTATCATTCAACTGGGTCTAGTTCTACATATTTTATGCGCTGTAACTTCGGTGTTGTTTGGGCGTAGGCTAAGAGTCCAGGATAGCTCTCCATATAATAACGCGTATAGGTGGAACAAATAGGATCACTAATAACGTCCTGCTTTCTTTTTTTACATGATTGAACTGAAATGGGCATGTACCGTAGAAGGTAGTGGCTTAGTACTAACTAATAAGTTCTGATCACTGGTATAGTTTGGATTGTGGACTACCACATAACATAAATTACCGTTAAGCAGTAAGTTGGTAGAGTCTCTATGAGCCAGGGTTCGTTACGACATACACTCGTGTGTCTCGTCCTCTTAGATGAATCATAATCAATATTTAAGGATGCTTTTTTGCGGATGCTTTAATTGTGACTAGAATTATTATGTGTCTAGGTCTTAGGATTGAGTCCCGCCTAAGTTAAGAATATAACCCTTCGAGATAGAAGTAATCATTACTCTGAATAAAACAGCCACTTCTAATCGGATTAATGATGGTTACTAAGGTTTTTATCATAAGGATCGACCGCTCTTTATCTTATGTTAAATTTGCTTGCGGGTTAAAAGTGTCTTGAATTGATTGTAGTCACCACCAAACCCGTGCCAGTCTCTCAGGCTAAAAACCCCCCTTTTACCTGTTACTGTTAGATTTAGATTAGAAACTTACAATTAGGTTTAGCATAGTTTAACTTAGATTAGTTAACCAGAATATTATTAATTTGAGAGATTTAACCTCGCTCACGTGTTTGTCACCTTTAACTTACCACGAATCTACCACCGACCGGGTACACTGCCCGTTAAAGTGTTGTTTTTTGGTTAAGTCTGAAAAATTTAAATTTAAAAACTGGAACCATTTATAAAAAATTTAACACCAGCACGAACACATCAAGTTTTTAGCGCCGTTGCCGGGGAGTGAAATTTAATCTTGATTTTTATTTTATATTTTGGTTTTTAACATTAGATCTAACCCTTAGGAGCAGTGTTAATTAGATTAGTGTATATTTGATAACGCCCAAATTATACATGTTTTCTATGGTGTTATTTGTATATATTTTATTATTTCTCGTGAACTTTTGATTTAATAGCTTAAAATTGCTTCCAGCGTTCCTAGAGACATCACGAGGTTAGATACATCAAAATCAAATACTTACACGTTAAAGAACACATCATTCAAGAGAGGATCAACAATCAAGCCCAAGTGTCAACTGTGCACCGCACTTACTATTTGTGAGACACACTTGCCTTCAAGTCAAAGACAGTCAAATTCGCATTAACTCAACAAGTACGCCGCATAATCTTTTGTGTGCGCCGCACTTCCCATCTGGTATGAAGAATTTATGAATACTTTAATGCTACTGCATTTACACCCTAAGTACGCCGCACATATTCTCTTGTGCGCCGCACTTACTTAATAAACATTTAATACTTGTGCATTTAATCACCAAGTTTGCCACATATCTTCTTGTGTGCGCCCCACACTGTCACACCACAGGAATTTTAGGCTCTATAAATCAGTCCTCAAAATCTCTCATTTGGATATATCTCTCAACACAACAAAAACACAAACACTCTCCATATCCAACACAAACCCTTTCTCCAAGAATAAACACCATATCTTTTGGAGATTCAAGATCGAAGAACCAAGAACGAGGAAGAATATCATATTAGTATAAGCAATATAATGAAGTTTGTTATTGAAGCAAGTTATGTTATGAACTCCTTAGCCATGAGAGGCTAAATCTCTCATGACTACTCGGTGAAGTTATGATAATGAATAAGCATTTGGTATGATCGTGATCTCTTTAATCTCAAGCTTATGTTGCAATCCTATTATATCTTATCTTATCCATCTTTGCTTATCAACTTAAATTATATAATCATATCGGTATAGGTCGAGAGACCCGTTATGATCTATGTGGTTTTAAAGATTTGTCTATGGTCTTTATCGTTTGTGCCGAGAAATCTACTTTCGTAAATTGATAAACAAATAAGCTTTGATATATTAGTAACTGGATTATTTGAGTGACACATTTGGTCTAGTTAACTAAATATAAGTCTTAAGTTAATTAAGTTAGTTTGTGAAAATGTTTTCTGACGAGAAAATCCTTTTTATAAATTAAGGTCCCATCTTCGAGGTCAATATTATTACCAATACTTATAAATTATTTTCAACTAACTGAGTAGTCATCTTTATTATCACTGGTAAAACAAAAGTTACTTTAAAAAATTGTTAAAGTCTATTTTCTTTCTGATTATTTAAACACTACTCAAATCCCTGTGGAACGACCTGGTCTTACCTAAAAAGATTATACTACATACGTGGGTTATACTTTTACCCGTGTGTTTTCCTATAATAAAATTGGTATTTTTAATCATTATAAATTTAAAGCTTTTGAAACACATCAATATTCTTGTATATTCTGTATATTTTGTATATTTGTTAGTTTAATTATTTGCTTGTATAATTGTGTGTTTAATTTAATTGTTTTGCTAATACACTGTTCTGGTCGATAACTCGATACGGCGTATCCACTTCCATTGGATACGGCGTATCCAACTTTCTGTCCAATACAGCGTATTCACTCAAAAGATTAATACGGCGTATTCACTTCTATTGAATACGACGTATCGATCATCTGGAACAGAATCAGAATCTTAATTTTTATATTTGATTTCCGTGCTAAATTTTTTTCTATCTTTCTTCAGAGTAAATCCTGCTGATATTTTTGCCTATGTCACAGGACATACTTATAAGAGCTAGTCGATTAAAGAAGTGATGGAGACAACGGGAAAGCATTTAAGGATTGGAAGTATTTGCGCTCCTAATGGACAAATGCAGTGATTACTATTCTGGATTACAAGTATTACAAATTAACGGGGAATAAATGCTCTATGTGCTGAAAGGAAAATTCTTGGTAGATGATCTGTACAACAATGCTTTTTAGATTGAACAAACAGGAAAGATGCAGTTGAGCATATTGAATACTACCTAAAGATTATTGACCCAATCAAGTTACTCAATATAGATCATGATAAACCGAGAATTGTTGTTTTCCCAATCTCATTGGCTGGAGGTACACGAAGATGGTTTGATAGAACCAAAGAATCAATCACTTGTTAGGTCGACTTAACTGCAAATTTTTTTGGAAAATACTACCCACCTTCTCGCATCAAGGGAAATAACACTCCCGTAATAAAATGGGACCTAGCTAATCCAAGATTCGAAGGCTGGTTGGCTACAAAGTTTGTAAACTATAAAACGATGTATATATTCACCAAAGGAGCTTTGTGGGATTACTAGAAAATAGGTGGCGATGAAATTGAGGTATCTGATGATGAATCTTATGATCTTGAAGAATACTATAGTGATAAGGAAGAAACCGCCAAAATTTTTAAGATAGAAACTCACGTTTTTGACTATGAGACACCTCTCTATTTGGCATTCAATGAATGTAACTACCTTCTCAAAGTAGATCCGGACTTACTTACAAAGGATATTATGGGGTTTAAAACTTATGAAGATGATAAAGACGATTGGATCTACGAATGGAACGAGAATGTACCATGGGTGTATGACAAGCCATGGCTTGATAATGGAATATGGAAGGAACCAATACCAGTCAAACATACTTGCAAGCCTTTCAACTATAAGAGGGTGGTCAGAATGGCCGACCTGCAGTTGGAGAGAGGATGGTTATTGTAATAGAGGAAATTTGCTTGGTGCTTACTCTATTACCAAGACCTTGAATGGTATGAGGCTCTGGAAGATAGAGAACTAAAAGATAAAGCTTTACGAAATAAAGCTATCATGGAGGGCTTGATTAGTGATGATGAATCAAGCAATGATTGTTGGAAAAGATGGAAGAGCCATGAGATTTACTACCACGATTATGATGAAGGGGAATATGAAAACGAAAGTCATGAAGAATGACATGAGTTATGTGGTATCAAAACTCGCGAGGTGCCGGTTTGCCAAGTAAAAAGATACAAGATGATCAAATATTCGTTCAATGATGAAGAAGAATATGTTGCTGTAAAAGAAGACGAGTATGACGATCTTACAATCACAAGTGAAGAGGTGTGCCAAGCTTACCAGGAAATCTTTTGGATGATGGATGAAGGGTGGATGGTTACGCTCACCAAGTGAGAAGCTGAAGAAAAGTCTAACTTAAAGACTTTGCTATAAACAAAAGTGCTTCCCGGGAGACAACCCGGATTGTTATTTAATTTTATTGAGTCTGTCTTCCCAGACACCAATACGACATATCTGCTTCATACCATATGACGTATTGATTATCTAGACGTTATCAGTTTTTACTTTTTATGCACTTTAAAAACATTATTGTCAGTTCTGGCAATATGGCGTATTCATGCACATGATACGGCGTATTCACCAAAACTGACCCGTATTTAGTTTGTTTAGTTTAGTTTAAATTAACCGTAGGTACCAAGATAGGAATACACGGTTTTTTCCTATGTTTTATACAGGACCTCATGAAAGAATATCGACGAATATTGGTGGAGAATTACAATCTGGAGATCTAGAAGTGTTGGAGTCTTAAAACTTTAAGGCGGCTGTTCAACACAATCTTGCTCAATTAAACTCAACATGGAGAATCTACCAAGCAAATATCATAGGAGTTTCTCATTCTAATTCTTTTTAATTCCCGCATTTAATGTTTTATCTATACAACGAGGACGTTGTATAATTCAAGAGGAGGGATGGAATTAGAATGTTTACTTTTCCTAGTTTTCACACTAAAATGCTTAAATTATGCTCAAATTTAAAAAAAAATTCAAGCATACTTTTGTGAAATTACTTGATACATAACCCGCACACAATAACCCTTATTAGATATTGTGAGGATTTAACCCATCCATTTCTAAATGTTTACCCAAATTCCACAAAATATAAGTGTGCCGGTGATGTAGCAGACTTTAGAACTTGGCTTGGTATATCACTCGAGACCGCAATGATGAGTACTATGAATTTAGATGGAGTAACTTGTTTAAATTGGTTAAAAGTTTTAGTATACACCCAAACGCCTTACATGTTGCTTATTAACTAACTACACTGGTTAGTTAACCCCCGTATAAACCCTTTGTTTACCCTCACTTTAAGAGTAAGATACCCCTAAAATAACCCGTAGAGTCAATCCTTTAGAAAATACATCAATTGTTTATTTTGTTACACCTTTACACCTTAGACTACCCTGTTAGGTTAAGTTTATTTTACAGTTGCTAGTTGCTTAAAGTGTAAAGTATGTATTTCCCAAGTCTTGTGTTAAAATTTTCTATCTTTGGTACGGTTGGAAAAAATTTGCACATCGCAATGGGAATGTATATTATAGTCAAAACTCATGTATTTTTACTACCATCGCAATTAATGGTCCGTCCAAAGAATGAAGAATTACCGAAAGAATTATCCGGAATTATTATGATCGTGAAGATGGTGAAATTACACCGAGTTTCGTATATAGTTAGATGAAAAATAATAATAATAATAAAAATTCAAAAAAATTAGAAAAATCGTAACAAAAAGAGAGAGAAAGAATGTTTGAAGATAATTGTTTCGCAACTACCGAAGAAATTATATGAAGGATCGATTATTTGTTGATACAAATCAACGATGTAGAGTATTGTATAAAGTGGTAGATATCGCCACTTTCTTTGTAAAGTATGGGATGGATGAGAAGTTGACTGTTACGGGAACACCAACTTAGGTTGTTGTTTTATATCTATGATCAAGACGTTGTAAATAGTCGTGTCTTTATCATGGTAATGGTCGGGGAAAAAGTGTCTAGCAGCTTGTATTTTAGACTTAATCTATTTATTTCGTAATTTTTATTTAATAACAATTTACTTCTCTTTCCTAATGACTAGCCGCTGGTTTTACGCGAATGAGGATGTGTACGAGCGTGCATGTCTATTTCGTCGTTATGGCCAGGTATGCATGTCTCAGCTGCCTCGTTAGTTTATGACTTTTGGTGAAAGTTAGAAGGTCTCTACCCTATATCATTCTTCATCCTAACCGTTGGTTAAATTTGAATGAGGATGTGATTGAACACACATGTCTATTTCGCGATATGAGGCCCATGTATGTGTACTTCAGTTGCCTTGTTGGAGTGGTACTTCTGGTGAAAGATTGAAAAATGATCAACCCTAAGCCTTATCATACAAACCCATATTTACCTTTATAAACTTGTTACTCCTTAGCTTTAGCGATGGAGATGTGTATCCTTGCCAAGCTTATGATAGAAAACTCATCACGACTGAGCAATTGAGCGAATTAGTTACATGTTACCACATAGATTAGTTGAGTGATTTTAGTGTTTTCATCTTCCTATTTCGTAAGGTTTTTGGTTGTTGATGTGTCGTTGTGTGGTGTTTATTTATGATAGTTCAAGTTTTAAATTTATATTTTGCCAACTTAACCAAAAACAACACTTTAAACGGGCAAAAGTACCACTCCCGATGGTGATAAGTAGGGTGTCGAACACTTGAAGCGAGGTTAAATCTCTCAATTTATTTATATTTTGGTTATCTAATCTATGTTAATTCTAATCTATGTTAATTCTAAGTCAAACCTATGTTAATCATATGTTAGTTCTAATTCTAATTCTAACAGCTAAAAGGGGGGGGGGGGTTGAGCCTGAGAGACTGGCACGGGTTTGTTTGGTGACTACAATCAATTCAAGACACTTTAACCCACGCAAGCAACTTAACAGAAATAAAAAGCGGTCGACGCTATGATAGAAAACGTATTAGCCAATCCGATTAAGAAGGTTGTGTTTTGTTTTATTCAGTGCAAATGATTACTTATCCTAGAAGAGGCATATCATTCTTAGACTTAGACGGGACTTCATCCTAAGACATAGACACATTAATTCTGTCACAATTAAGAGCAATCCGCATAAAACATCCTTTATTTGCTGATTATATCTATCTTAAGAGATAAAGCAATGTGATCTTGTTAAACCTAGCTCTTAGAGACTCACCCACTTACTGCTTAATTGAAATTTTATACACTAGTAACCCCTTGTCAACAATCCAATGTAATCAAACAATAACATGTTGAATTATCTAGAATTCGCCTACTAGTCGCATGTTCAATAAACAAAGGCATTTTCTCCGTTAACTAGTTTAGCCAAGAAGTGTATCCTAGCTATGACTTTAGAAGACAATACTTGTGATCCTATGATTCAGATGTATAATTCACTATAAACGAGAGCTACCCGGTATCTAATTACTTGTCCGTAATCAAGATCCCGTGAATGATAGGTCGCATACAAAAAGCCAGTAAACAAGTATAAAAATTGATAAACATAAAAAAGCATTCAACGATAAATTAAGCAATCGAAATATAAACAAAATCAAACATTCAGCTCTTCATAATAACGGTTAATACCCGAAGGTATTAGCCTTCAAACATCATAATTAATACAAGAGTAATTATTTTAGCCAAGGTAAACTAACCGAGTTAACGAATGATACCAAAAACTGAACGATTACAAATATAAAACATTACACGTTCTTCTATGGATTGGAATGACGTTACAAGACCTCATCTGCTCTTTTTCCTCCGTGAAAATCGACTTTTGTGGTTTAAGGGGCAGAGAATATGATTTAGAGAACCCTTTTTTTTTTTTTTTTTTTTTTTTTTTTGTTATTTTTTTTTTTTTTTTTTTTTTTTTTTTTTTTTTTTTTTTTTTTTTTTTTGTTTTTTTTTTTTTTTTTAAAAAAAAAAACTCTTTTTTAAGTTTTCTAATTTATACTGCTGGAATTCGTTCGAGTACGCGTATTCAAGGGATCGGATACGGCATATGGAGTTTACTTGGAGTAGGGCCCTAATTTTGATATCTTCCAAATAATCACATATTATATCTTCAATAAGCGAATTTGGTCTTCACTGGATACGGTAATGAGCTTGTTTCCTTTGTGGTCTTTGGTGAGTGCAGGCACGGATACAGCAGTATCTCCTTGATGGATATAGGGCGTAATGGTTATGCATAATCCATTAATCTTTAAAATTATCTTCATATAAGCTCCAGAATGCCTCGCCTTTCTAATATACACCAAGTACTCTGTAATTACTGTAATTCCCAATATACATATAAGTAATAATTTTTGCAATAAATATAACAAAATGGGTTAATAACATGAGATAAATGGATCTATAAAATAGACGTTATTTTGATTGTGATCATTATGTAACTGAATAGATCAAATAAATGCTTTAAACGAAAAATATCCTATGATACATTTTTATAAACTTCTACAAGGCTACTTGAGGACAAAGTAGAATATCAAGTGGGGGATATTTTATGACATCAAATACATCTATTTTATAAGCATCAATTAATCCTGTAATTACCCATTTTGTATAAAATTGCAAAGATTATTACTTAAATCGATATAGTAATTTGAGAATTGCAGAAATTATGGAGTACCTTGGTAAATATTATAGCAAAAGGCGCTGCATGAATCTGAAGCTTAAATGAAGATATTTAGAAGATTACTTGTTCGTGAAACCAATATCTCCGTATCCATCAGGAGATAAGGACATATTTGTGCCTGCACTCAACAAGACCACAAAGAAACATGATTAATAGTACGCCATATCCAAGAAAGACAATAACGACGTATTGAAGTATAAAGTGAATATTCTGGAAGATATCAAACGATGGTCCTACTCCAATAAACCTTAATAACGCCGTATCCAAGACACATTAGAATACGCCGTATCGAGCCTCCGACGCCGAGACCCTATAAATACAAAACTCAAAAACGAGTTTTAAGTGTGCTAAATCATATTCTCGATACCTAAACCACAAAAGTCGATTTTCAGAGGAGAAAAAGAGCAGAAGAGGTCTTGCAACGCATTCCAATCCATAGGAGACAACGTGTAATTTCTTATACTTTTGTAATCATTCAGTTTTTGGTATCATTCGTTAACTCGGTTAGTTTACCTTGGCTAAGCCATTACTCTTGTATTAATTATGATGTTTAAAGGCTAATACCTTCGGGTATTAGCCATTATTATGAAGATCTGAATGTTTGGTTTTGTTTATATCTCGATTTCTTAATTTATCGTTGAATTATTTGATTATGTTTATCACATGATACTTGTTTATGTGCTTAAGTATGTGACCTATCATTCAATTGTGTCTAGTCCTACATATTTAATGCGCTGCAACTTTGGTGTTGTTTGGGCATAGGCTAAAAGTCCGGGATAACTCTCCATATAGTAATGCGTATAGGTGGAACAAATAGGATCACTAATAACGTCTTGCATGCCTCGATTAAACTGGTTATACCGTTGTAGGTAGTGGCTTAGTACTAACTAATAAGTTCTGATCATTGGTATAGTTTGGATTGTGGACTACCACCTAACATAAATTACCATTAAGCAGTAAGTGTAAAGTCTATATGAGCTAGGGATAGTATGACACACACCGTGTTGTCCTCTAGATGAATTATAATCAATATATTAGGATACTTTATGCGGATGCTTTAATTGTGTCAGAATTAATGTGTCTAGGTCTTAAGATGAAGTCCCGCCTAAGTCTAAGAATGATATGCCACAGACGAATAAGTTAATCATTGCACCGAATAAACAAACAACTTCTATCTGATTAATGATGGCTAATACAGTTTTTCTATCATAAGGCTGACCGCTCTTATCTTCTGTTAAATTTGCTATACATGGGTTAAAGTGTCTGAGTTTTGATTGCTATCGACCACCAAACCCAGTCGTCTTCAGGCTGAAACGACCCTTTAACCTGTTAGAATTAGGATTAGAACTAACATAGGATTAGCAAAGGTTTAACTTAGATTAGAATTAACTTAGACTAGTAAACCAAAATATTATTAAATTGAGAGATTTAACCTTGCTTCAAGTGTTCGACACCCTACTTACCACGATCTACCACCAGACCGGGTACACTGCCCTTAAAGTTGTTTGTATTTTGGTTAATCGCAAAATATAAATTTAAAACTTGAATCATAAAAATATACACCACACAACGACACATCAACAGACTTTGCAGGCTATTTGGTAAGTGATATCATACCTAAAAGAATGACGTACCAACAAAAGAATAAGTTTTTCAGTGACCTCAAGCATCAAACTCAAACACAGGTTCTTTTGAAAGGACCCTACCTCTTCAAGTATTTTTCTGAAGGTATGATCAGACTTTGTATCTCTGGGACTAGAAACTCCCAAACCATTATTGAATCAATGTCACCCACGGACTCACCGTGGACATTTATGGACCAAATTAAATGCCAAAAAAGTCTTAGACTCAGGCTCACTGGCAAACCATCATCAAAGAAGCTCATTACTTTAAGTTTCGCGTTTTGCAAAGCAGAATCAAAAGATAAGAAAAATTCAAAACTTGATGAGATTCCCTTAAACAGTATTCAATAGCGAAATTTTCAACATATGGGGTACGTATTTCATTGGGATATAGTTTTCCAAAATCATTACAAATTCGAAAACATCTAAGTTCAGACAACTATGTTTATCTAAGTGGGCGAAGCAATAATCTCTAACACCAAATATGCCAAGTTGATTATTACATTTAAAAAAACTATTCTTATCGTTTCGGAATGCCCAAAGCTCTTATAAGCGACCGAGGAACTCATTTCTGCAACAAGTAATGAAAAAAACCATGAAAAGATATGGAGTTAACCACCGATTCTCTACATCGTACCACCCTCAAACAAGTGGTCAAGTTGAAAACACGAACAAAGCCCTTAAAAGAATTCTTGAAAAAACTGTTAAAGATAATCCTGCCATCTGGTCAAGAAAACTTGATGATGCTCTGTGGGCTTTCGTACAGCTTACAATACACCAACCGGTACCACACCATACAAGCTCGCATACGGTAAAAACTGCCACCTGCTATTTGAAATTGAACACCGTGCATACTGGGCCCTAAAAACTGTAACCCAGATCTCATCGCTGCTGGTGAGAAGAGAATGTTCTAATTGCATGAGTTAGACGAATTCAGACATCGAGCCTATGAAAACTCTCGTCTATACAAGGCAAGAACCAAAGTTTGGCAAGACAGGAAACTCAAGATGAGAAAATAATTCAAACATGGAAACAAAGTGCTGCTCTTTCATTCAAAATATAAATTCAAACAGCTGAAGCTCAGATCTCGCTAGCTAGGACCATACGTAGTAAAACATCAATATCTCTCCGGATATGTTAAACTATATGGAAAAGATGGAAAAATATTCATTGTTAACGGCCATTGACTGAAGCTATATCATGAAGAAGAAGATTATAATGACCAAAGGGAAGCAGTCACTCCATTTTTTCCGAAAGAATGAACTCCAGAAGCAGGAGTCTAGCTAACGACTCTCTTAAAAATTAAGCGCTTCTCGGGAGGCAACCCATGATTTATTTAAGTGTGGAGGAGTCCCTCCTCCATTTTTATCATCTACTCTATTAACAAAAATATTTTCTTTTTGTGTACTTTTGTATGTTTTCTCTTATGCATGCAATATAGCTTAAGCCTGAAAAATTATGGCGTATGCTCAAGGATAGCTCTTTCGCTGCTACATTTCTTTATGCCCCAGGAAGTACCGTTTTTACTTAATTTTCTCTATTTTCTAGTTTATCAATTATCACATTGAGGGCAATGTTCAACTTAAGTGTGGAGGGGAGCCAAATAGGAAAAATTAATCATATCTCTCCATGTTTGCCTGCCAAAATTTATTTCAACTGATATTTTATGGAAATCTTAAAATATATATATGCTTTTCTTTTAAATATAAAATATGCTCTTAGTAAGGCAAGTCCAATCGGATTGACACTATAACTAGCACAAAACCAGTCCACTAAATTATAAAATTTAAACCCGTAAAAAGAATTCGGGTACCCACCTTTGGTACCTAAGATAATTGATGCCTTTAGCTTGTTCGAGTTAAGGTTTGAATGCAATTACAAGTGTCTCATCCAGCGTTACGGCTGTGTATCTGTAATTTGTCGCCTTTTCTAGAGCAATGGTATTGGTTGAAAATTATGTGAGTGAGCCGGTAATTTAGTAGCTCTAGAAGTTGTGCTTGATCATTATTTACTAGACCGCAGTAAGATTAATTTGTAGACAAAATCATATGTTATGAGGTGTTATAAATCCAGTAAGATCATGTATCTATAGCACTCCCTTTTAGTGCTATTCCACTGAAGAAATTAAAGTTGAAAGAAAGAAGTTCCGTGTCAGCCTTAGTTATCACAATGATAAAAAAAAGAAGAATTAAAAGTTTAAAGTTTAATGCTTAAATTTTGGCACAAGAGATCAGTATATGCTATTGACCATCATCAGTATCAAGTTTTGTCCCTTTGAGATTTGGTCTGGTGCTCACGCCCCATTGGTCATGTTTATGTGTCTTGCACAAGTCTATGGTAGCTATCTAGATTATGTATGCGCATCTGAGTGTCTTCACAATTATAAATCCTATCTGAGTGGCTTGAGTGAATTAAAAATCAAACACATCCCTTGTGAGGTGCTATGTTATGTGTTTATGCCTGAAAAGTTATCTAAACCAATAAACACTTGTTAAATCTAAATTTTCTCTACGTCACGATAAAAGATCTTGTTTTTCTCGCTTTAATTGCTTGAGGGAAAGCAACAGCTAAGTGTGAATTGATTTGATAACGCCTTAATTATACATATTTTTGGCGGCATTATTTATATATATTTTATCATTTCTTGTGAACTCTCAATACTTAATAGCATGGATTATATCCAAGTTCACTTGAAGTCATCCCGAGCTCAAAAAGAACAAAGTTCAAGAGTTTATAGTTATTGGAAAGCATGATAGAAGAAAATAAAGGACCAAAGTTGAAAAAGACCTCAACAACGCCGCACATTCCCTTTGTGCGCGGCACTTCCTTCCGAGTCCAGGAATTAAATGAATTTAAATAAACACTGCATTAATTCACCAAGTACGCCGCACAATTTCTTTTGTGCACCGCACATCCAAGCAACATTTATGATTTTCCCACCGACTTAACCAAAGTACGCCGCAAAATATCTTTGTGAGACGCACTTCGACCCCCACTCAGCCTATAAATAGAGGACGAATTTAAAGCCAATTCATTCATCTCTTCATCAAATCTGTTGAGAATTATTTTAGCTCATCTAGGATTAGTTTTACAGATAACTTATATACGCAACGGAATAATAAAGAACAATAAGTTATCAAACAAGGTTTTTTATTCATACGTTTCCATCAAGCCCCAATTCTAGATGATCAACTCTAGAGCGGTTACAATCTAACAGGGATCAAAGATCCTTGGGGCTACACACAACTTCTAGATGTCTACTTAGAGAACTCACGCCTAGAACTCACACATACCTTTACTAGTCGACTACATATTTTCTGTGTGCACAAAACTTTGTGTCTATGATCTCTTTATATAAAGAGAGATCAAGACTTACAAAGGAAGATAAACATTAGACAAGTAAATCTTTTAAACATTAAGGAATATCTTCTGTTATCTTTATCTTCTTAAGGAGATCTTCCAGAATCTACATAATTCTCCACCAGCTTATAGAATTCTTAAATAACTATTTTAGTTCTTTTGTTTCATTCTTTTATTTATTTTGTCTCATCAAATCTAGAATCCCAACAATCTTCCCCTATTTGATGATGACAAAACAAACAAAGTCGTGTACGAACTTCATCATAAAGCTAAAGCTTCCCCTAAAGTTGAGATGTAATCATCTCCCTGAATGAAACAAATTTCCCCTTAAGTAGATTTCCTTTGTACCATGCCACCACGTATAATAAGATGCAAATCAATAAACTTGTAATCTTTTAGCCCATCTAGGATTAGTTTTACAGATAACTTATATACGCAACAGAATAATAAAGAATAATAAGTTATCAAACAAGGTTTTTTATTCATACGTTTCCATCAAGTCCCAATTCTAGACGATCAACTATAGAACGGTTACAATCTAACAGGGATCAAAGATCCTTGGGGCTACACACAACTTCTAGGCGTTTACTTAGAGAACTCACGCCTAGAACTCACACACACCTTTACTAGTCGACTACAATATTTTACTGTGTACATCAAAACACTATGTGTCTGATATCTCTTTATAGTAGGAGAGATCAAGACTTACAAAGGAAGATAAACATTAGAAAAGTAAATATTTTAAACATTAAGGAATATCTTCTGTTATCTTTATCTTCTTAAGGAGATCTTCCAGAATCTACATAATTCTCCACCATCTTGTAGAATTCTTTAATAACAATTTTAGTCCTTTTGTTTCATTCTTTTATTTATGTTGTCTTAACAATCCAGAATTCCTAACAATCTTCCCTATTTGATGATGACGAAAACAAACAAAGTCGTGTAAGAACTTCATTTATAGCCAAAGCATCCCCTGAAGTTATATGTAATCATCCCCTAAATGAAAAACAAAATTCCCCTAATAGATTTTCTATGTAACATAGCCACCACATATAATTAGCGTGCACATTCATAAACTTGTAATCTTCTTCCCCTTTTTGTAATTATTAAATAGGGGTAATTCTGATGATAACATGCAAACTAAAAATTGGATTTAAAACAACTCCAAACCATATACCACAACTATTAATCCATCCTTCCAATACTCAAAATACCCGCCATGAAGCATAATACAGAAAATGACTTTGTACAGTAAAAACATAAACTAGCAGTAGTAATAAAGATCAACACTAGTAAACGAAACAACTTCCCCCCTCAGAGTGGTGCATGTAAATGTTAAACATTTTAACATAGAAGCATCCCTTGAAACCCATTGTTAAACCATTTTTATGAATCTCAATTCTTAGGTTCTAAGTAATGATTTACTATGAAGAAAACTAATATATAACAACATGATGCTGAAGTTAGAATAAACCCAAGACTTGTACTGTCCTTATATCTTGCACTATCCACGTGACCTTCAAACAGTATAACCCAAATTGAATCCTCTCTTGCCTCGTATGTCCCTTTAACATGGTTTGTGATTAAGAGTGAATCACTAAAAACTTTTAAATGACTCACTTCTAGACGAGTAGCAAGTTCCAAGCCAGCTATGAGTGCTTCATACTCGGCCTCATTGTTAGAGGTAGGAAAATCAAATCTAAGAGCGTATGTGACCTCATTTCTACGTGGATCGGTGAGAATCAAACCCGCTCCTGACCCGTCATTGCTTGATACTCCATCTGTATATAACGTCCATGTATGTGATGTAAGATCAGCCGGCCATTGTGGTATTGAACCCGTTATGTCTTGGACACCCTTTATTGTTGACTCAGCGACGAAGTCTGCCAAAATTTGTCCCTTAACCGATGTTCGAGGTTTATATGTGATGTCGTATTCACCTAGATCGATAGCCCATTTAGCTAGTCTTCATGAATTTTCTGGTTTCAGCAGTACCAGCCTGATGGGTTGATCAGTGAGGACATATATGGTGTGGGCTTGAAAGTAGCGACGCAGTCGACGTGCTATGTGAACGAGAGTAAGTGCCAACTTTTCGAGGGTTGGGTAGTTAACTTCAGGGCCTTGTAGTGCCTTACTTACAAAGTAAATTGGCTTTTGGATGTGGTCTCTTTTCGCCATAAGCAGAGAACTAATTGCTTCACGTGTTGCTGCGAGGTGCAATATTAGCTCCTCTCCGGGTGTTGGGACTGTTAATGCTGGAAGAGATTTAAGGTGTGCTTTTAATTCTTTAAAAGCTTAATCTGCTTCTTTTCTCCATCGAAAGTCTTTTTTATTCATGCAACCTTTAAGCGTTTTAAAGAAAGGTAAAGACCTTTAAGCTAACCGTGCTAGGAAACGACCAAGGGCGGCCAACTTGCCATTTAGACTTTGCACTTCAGTGATTGTTTGTGGTGATACCATGTCTATTATGGCTTTAATTTTCTGGGGATTTGCTTTAATTCCTTCACTTTTGATCATGTGGCCCAAAAATTGACCAGTTTCGACACCAAAAATACACTTTTTTAGGTTAAGCTTCATGTTGATGCGTCGAAGTGTGTAAAATGTTTCTTCAATGTCTAGCATTAAGCTTCCTTCATTTATGCTTTTTATCACCATGTCATCGACATATATTTCAATGTTACGACCCAGCTGTTTCGGAAAAGACTTGTTAACCAAGCGTTGATAGGTAGAGCCTGCATTTTTAATCCGAATGGCATTTTTTCATAGCAGAATGTTCCATGTTCAGTATGAAATACTGCATTCTCTTCGTCTTCTGATAGTCCTAAATAACCTGATATAGGACTTGATCGTTTATGCTCTAGATTGTTTAGATCTTATATCTAGGATACAATAATAACAAAGGCGGAATAATCAAACAAAGATTCATTGTTATTAAACAAGGTTTTTCATTCATACATTTCCCTATTACCCCAACTATAACTTGGGGCTACTAACTAACTAACTATTAATCTAACTACTAACTAAACGTGTACACACACGTTTTTCTAGACTCTCATTGGGAGAGTTCTATGTTTTCTGGATACCAAAACTATGTGTCTATGATCTCTTTATGTAGGGAGAGATCATGACTTACAAAGGAAGATAAACATTAGACAACTAAATCTTTTAAACATTTAAGGAATATCTTCTGTTATCTTTATCTTCTTAAGGAGATCTTTCAGAATCTTCATCTTTTGATATCTTTGACTAAATCTTCAATAATTCTCCACCAGCTTGTAGAATTCTTTAATGACGATTTTAGTCCTTTTGTTTCATTCTTTTATTTATTTTGTCTCATCAAATCTAGAATCCCAACAATCTTCCCCTATTTGATGATGACAAAACAAACAAAGTCGTGTACGAACTTCATCATAAAGCCAAAGCTTCCCCTGAAGTTGAGATGTAATCATCTCCCTGAATGAAACAAAACTTCCCCTTAAGTAGATTTCCTTTGTACCATGCCACACCAAGGATCTATAAGTTGCAACCTGTTAATATTTCTTCCCCTTTTTGTCATAATCCAATAGGGGACATATGAATATAAGCAACTTTGATCTTGACCACTACAAACCAATATCACACTTCTAATCCAAGCCTTCTAACTCCTCAAATTACCCACCATTAAGCACAATAAGAAAAATGAACTTGAGTAGTAGAAACTCACACTAGCAGTAGTAATAATGACTAGCAGTAGTAAAAACCTTCACCTTAATGACGCATGTAAATGGTTAAACATTTTAACAATAAGCTTCCCTTGAAACCCATATGTTAACCATTTCTTGAATCTTCAATTCTGTAGGCTCTATGTAATGATCACTGATGAAGAAAACTAAGTATAACGAACTTGATGTAGAAGTAGAACAACCCAAACTTGTGTCTTATATCTTGTACTATCCACGTGACTCCAAACTTATAAATAAATCTGTGAAATATAATATAACAACCTGCAAATTTTCATAAATGTAAATATCCATCTATTAAGTTAGATACAATGTACTATCTATCTATTATATATGAACCACCTTTTTTAGGGAAATTTTGTTCTTTATTATATTACTTACCTTACCAATATCTCAATATGCAACGCAACTTGCATAACTAAAATTAACGAGCTTACGCAACCAACCTATGACAATCCTATCTACATATATGTCAAGCAAAACCATCATAATATGTCAAGTCAATATCTTAATATCATTATTACAAAGTACATTACTCATATAATGTACCATTTGCAAGGTTATATCAAAACAGGCTTTAAACCGTTGTCGTATACCTCTAAACCCTAATTTCATGAAAAGTTAACATCTAAAGTGAATGTACAAGCTAATAAAACATATGTACAAATAATATAACATCTCATTTGAAATATAAACTCCCTCCAAGTCAAAGTACAAGTCCTTAAAAGCATAATGTACAAGTCATTAACGCACGATATCCAAAATAGCCGTTTTAACTCCGTTTTCCTAAGGAATCTTATACAATCTATCAAGTACAATGTACAAGCAAGCAATGCTCAACCTTTAAACTACATTTCCCTCCATTTCAAACACTTGAATACATTTTTAAACTCAAAACCCTAATCCAAACCAAGAAACCCTAAAACCAAGCTAGTTTCCAACCCGTGACCTGTTTCTTGGTTTTTATCCATTGTAAACCCAAACCATTACTCAGATAAGTTGTAAATACATAATTTACAACTTTAAAATCACATTTCATCATTATATCTTCATTTTATAATAAAACAAATGGACAGAATTAAACAGAAATAACCCTAAACGAACCCCATTGGTAAAATACAAACCGTTTATCAGTTTTTCACTATGTCTAAACCCGATACCATAAATTGAATTTATGTAAATAACTCTTTAGTATAAAACCTTACAAACATTAATCCACCTTATAGCTTAATGCACTCTAAATCTAGTCAAAACCTAGTTCGTGCCCTTATGAACCCGGCGAACATTTTCTTGCAATTTGACCATTTTTAAAAAGTTAATCTTTCAAAACAAGCACCTTTAGTGATCTTGCTACTTCTCATCTAAGCCAGCTTGGCTAGAAAAGAAGCCACATCCTTCCCTTGGAGCTTAAGTCTTGCCGTGACCTCCATCACCACAAACCACCCTCCACATCATCTAGCTACCATCATAGCTTCACCATGTCACTTATATAGACTCTCCAACACAGCTATATTAGGATTAAGCCACCTCACCTCCCTCTGGCTTCGATTTCCAAAATGGGTTAAAGTAGGGCTCAACATGCATTCATTTAACTCACACCAAACCACATCTTCTTCTTTAACCATCAATGGAAGAAAACCTTGATCATGAAGTCCCAAGAGTCCCCAAGAGCATATTCAAGGAGGAATTATTGAAGCCTTGAAGCCCCGAGACCTTGTTCCTATGCGTACGAAGCTAATTCAACCCATATGACCCGTTTTCAGCCATTTTCAATCTTTAAAGCTCAAACTCAGGTTATATGATCTTCATACACTGTCTATACTCATTATAATGTTCTTATGATCATGCATGAACACTTGTTAAAGCTTCTTAACTAAAATTCTATGCGTTTTCTTGTTTTGATCCAAAACCGAACCCATAAACCCTAATTTTGTGTTTTTCTCTAATCTAAAAGTTATAATGACTAAATATTGTTATAATCCATCTTAACTAATGTTAATATAACCACTTTATTGATTCTTGATAGAATTTGAAATTAAAAACCTACGCGTTTTTGTTTTAAAACCCTAATTCGACACGTTTTGATTTCCGGCTTAACGAATCGTTATTTTGAACTTTTGTTACGTTAAACCTTCATATTTTAGCTTATATTAATAAGCTATAACCTGTAAATTACTTTTCATATTGAAAAATATCAATATTATGGATTTTGGAGTTGTTTTGTAAATTATTTTCATGCAAGGGGTATATTACTATACTTTGAACACTTATAAGTACATGACTATTTTTGCCATTATTTCTAAAAGTTATAAAACTATAGGGGTCTTTTATGTTTTTTTCACTTTCAACGTACAAGGTTTTACTTTGTACATATTTTAAACTAGAAGGGGCTCAAACTTGGTAAAAGTTAAACTCCAAGGGTATATTTTGCAATTTTTATTCTTATGGGTTATAATGAACATTTTGAAAAAGTGTAGAAATGTGTTCCAAAACCTTTAAGAACACTACTTTAATTATACGTCTTAACGTGCTTATCATTTCCCTGTTATTGAGCAAAATGTTAAAAACGATTATGTTTAGAATTACTATTATATAATTCATCATCGATGTGTTTTAAAAAATCCTACCCCAATATATATCGACACACCCACCCTACCAACAAAAAACTAGGGAGTTTCTTATAAAGGGGTTTCATCTTGGTATTACGTTCTGACTGAGTTGTTGGGTTTATGATTTAAAGTGCCCTAGCACCTCAAACGTTTACTGATGACTCTGAATCTATGATGGCCTCCCGAACGGTGATACAATAATTCCAAACTCTCCAATCAAACTCATAACAATATTAAACTATTAAAACCAATGTTCTAGAGTACAATCTTCCTAAGACTTGGCATATTTACTCAGGTTGCGTGACATGGCTGTTTACTATCATTTTGCTATATCAACATTTTCTGTTAAGATTGTGATAAAGTTTGTTCAGCTTTCATTTTGGAATATTTATTACAACCACCTATTCAGGTTGAAGTTCATAACCTCGCCTTTACTTATTTTAAATGTTTTATAAACCCGCGAGGGGGATACATGCTTTGTTGCAAAACTCTCTTACATACTGTTTATCTTATTCCAATGTGATTACTTGTCCAAAGACTTAAAGAGGTCTTAACCTTTCAAATTTCAATCTTTTAAAAATTTATAACCTGTAATACCTACTATAAAACAAATGAATACAAGTGTTTTATTAACATATATGGCTATCCTGATGATATTATTCTTATTACCTAAGTATAGGAAATTTCTCTTTTGGTAGTATCTCCAATATCTCTTTGGTAGTATCTTCCCAAGTATCTCTTTGGGTAATTCCCAAATATCTCTTTGGGTGTTTCTCCCAATATCTCTTTGGGTAATATCTCCCAATATCTCTTTGGATAATATCTCCTAGTATCTCTTTTAATAGTGACTCCTAGTATGTCTCGGGTAGAGGCTTCCAATTCTATTAAGTTTATATACGTGATTCATGAGCTTAGATGCAATAATAATGTTCTCCATGATAATAATGTTCTCCATGATAATAATGTTCTCCATGATAATAATGTTCTCCATGATAATAATGTTCTCCATGATAATAATGTTCTCCATGATAATAATGTTCTCCATGATAATAATGTTCTCCATGATAATATGAGTTTAGGGTGATAATACTGTTCACTATGACAATAATGTTCTTCATAACGATTATTCCTGCAATACCAACATTTCCAATTATGATAACTTGTATTTAACTATTACATTTCAAACCTATGAATTTCACTCAACCTTTGTGTTGACCCTTTTTATGCATGTTTATCTCAGGTAATTGAGCAACTTATGGCACGGAGTGGCATGGACATGAAGATGGCTAAAACTTGTTATCATTCACATTTTATGTTTCTAGATTTTGGGACCTGCCTTTGTAAAACTCTGAATTGAAATGAATGATAACATATCTTTTGAACAAATGTCTCTTTTGGGTCGTTTTCTATGATTATGATTGTTGTATCCATGAAGTAATACCCCAGATTAGCTTCTGCTGCTATATTGTAAAAATGGGGGTGTTACAGATTGGTATCAGCGCCATGGTTATAGAGAACAAGGTCAAAACCTTAACTATAACCACATTTCTTTTCTAGCCATCAAAGTCCTCTGTGCCACTACATTCTGGAACAAGTATGTAAATATACATATCTATTATACTATTACATAAATAACTTATGTTATTTACGACGGGGTTGTTAACAGAACGATGTCTTCTCCCAACCGCTCTACTTCTGATATTGAGGATGCTTTTTCCTCTATGAATATTCTCAACTATACTTCGGTTTCACCGGATTATTTCCCAGCTTCATCAGGAAGCAGTTCTTTTAACTCTTCGGAAAACTCTACAGATAATATGATCCCACCAGTATTCTCATCTTTCTACAATAATCCTTGTTTGAAGGACGTACAAGCATTTTATGCTAAGGAATCACCTATTTCATCACCAGATCCTATTACTTCACCAGCTATTTTGACTCCATCTCCGATATTACCACCATCACTACTATTTGATCCTCGATATTTCTTTGTTCCTGAAGAACTATTACCACCTAAGAAGCGAATCCATTCTCCATCTTCTTCCTCAACTACGTTATTTAATTCATCTCGGAATCAAACTTGTAATTTGGTATCACCATCTTCCTCAGTTTATACTCCTACCCCACCTCAGATATTTGAAATAGGAAAATGTCCAATTAAGATGTATCTGAAACATCATGAGGGACAAATCGAAGATATTTTGAATTACTTAGATGAACTCTATCTTCACCACATCGAGAAAATGGAGGAAGGACGTATTGATAGAATGATCATACGAAGGAATAGTGACGAACTAAAGACCGAACTTAAGAAAATCCGTACTCAGATTATCAAACTTCAAAAGGAAGAAGTTAGGCCAAAAAAATAAGATTGCTTTTGCTCACTACAATATTTCCGATCTTGAAAAAAAATCATTGAGAAAATCCAAGCTCGTTACAAAACAGATCAGGAGGATCTTTAGGATGTCATATACCGGCTCAGAATCAACAAACTCTTAGAATAGTTATAGCTTTATCCTAGCCATAGGATGTGTGGTATAAATAAAAACGGTTGTCAAATCTTGACTATGTACAGTAAAAAGGCAAGTTATTTATAAAGGCAATCCCGTTTCGTATCTTATTGTTTCCAACTTATCACTCTTTCATCATCATTTCACTAATTACATCATTATCTCCGTCTTCAAGAATCATACCATAACCCCTAAGTGCTTAAAATTTAAAAATAAGCATTTCTCTTTAACGTGGTTCCGGGTATGCCTAAACGTACTTTATCGCGAAACGTAATAAATTTACGCAACCAATAAAAATAAATTGAACAATGTTAATAATTATCCTCAAAATAATTACTTAACCCTTGCTTGATGTAAACATTTAATTGTTCGATGTCCGTTTACATTGATTGATCATTTTTAGCTTACGCGATTTAACTTAACGATTACGATTAAAAGCAAACGCGTACAATACTAAAAATACATAGTAAATTTATTGACGATGTCAATGACCCTAAAACACAGGGTGTTATAGAAATTATGGACCGTGAAGTTAAATGTTTGAAGCAAAGTCGCATTCCAATCGCGAAGGTCCATTGGAATTCAAGAAGAGGTCCCGAGTATACTTGGGAGCGCGAAGACCAAATGCAGAAAAAGTACTCTCATCTTTTCGCTAACTCTGAATCAGCATCTCAAGCTATGTCTTGGGCTTTGAGGACAAAGCTCTTTTAACGGGGAAAGGATGTCACACCCCGTAAATTTCTGGTCAATATTTTAAACCTTTTCGACTATTATCTTTGACTTTTATACGTTATGTTTGAATCTGACAGTTTACCGGGAAGTCATACGCGTAAATCTGGAAAACATCATCGGGCGCGTCTCGGCATAGGTTATTAATAAAATTAGACCTTATATGAGATATTTTAACTTTTCTGAGTGTTTCGTGATTTTTAGTCACTTCCGATATTAATTTTAGGGTTTTATCTTTTTTATTGCGTTTTTCGTGTTTTTTACCAATCGGAACCCCGGAAACCCGCAATCTTTTCGTGTAAACTCGAGTTATCGTCCGTCAAGCATTGGAATGTTAAAAATTTCATTCACCTCCCTTTGGTTGTCATATTGGACGCCTAAAACCATAACAATGTCACCATGCATCCTAAATTAATAAAATGACATCTTATTTTGAATGCCCCACCCATGTGTGCATGCTAGATGAGAAAGTGACTTATGAGAAGGTCACTCTCATGCACAACTCACTAGCTTAACATTCTCATGTGATCTCTTACATTGTGTAAGAGGTTGACTTTCAATTTGACCAACTAGTACCCATAAGATGAGACATGATGCAAAATTTGAACCCATTTAGGTCCTTGGGGGTTAGTTCCTTGGGGGTTTGTTCGGCCTCGAACACCACAACACAACACAACTCTTGTGTGTAGTTGGTCACTTGGGATACAGCTTAACCTCTTAAAACCCCTAGTTAATCTTCTCCTTTATAAAAGTCGTCCTTATATTAACACGCTTTAGGCATTGTGCTATCGTACACATTAGCCTCACGCAAAAAATGTATTTTCCTCTTTTCTATTCTCTCGCCACCTTTGGTCACGGCATGTCATAGCACACACAAACACATCCATAACTTTTGATTTTCTTCAGATCTCACGCAAACTCTCATTCCAAGAGTTTGTTTCTATGGGTTTCTAGGTAGATCCAGGTATTGGTTGGGGTGATTTGCAAGGTTTTCTCAAGTTTATAAACTTTGGGTTTCATAATTTTATTAGGTGTGGGGTTTCTTGGGTTTTATGATCTAGTCATCTTGGGTATGATCTTGTCTGATTCTTCATACTTGTGTATTCTTTTTTGGAAAGATCCTTGACCATCTCTTTGTTTTCATCTCTTTTTTCTTAGGAATATTGTTTTCAAGTTTAAGTATCTTGTGTTTGTGTACTTTCTCTATAAAAAGAAATGAAAAAGTATCATTGACAACTTTTATCAAAATGAAGTATTATGTTTGTTGTTTTATAAGTTATGGTGTTGAGAATGCGTTGAGAAAGTGTGTGTTGGTCTAATCATGTTAAAAATGTAAAGGATTTATGTTAGATTAGTGTGTGTGGGTTTTGTTGGGTTGGTTTTCTAGTACGTGTCGTGGGATTAGGCTAGAATTAAGCACTATTGTGCGTTTGGTATGGATTTTTGAGGAGTATTTATTAAAAAAGAACGTGTTGCTGATCCGAATTAGTTTGGGTTTTGAGGTACTAAAATGTCTTCTATTACGGCGAAAAAAGTGTTTTTGAAGAGCTTGTTTCGAATAGATTAGTTTTTCATACTTGATCGCACTTTTCAAATCAGATCTGTAATAACGGCTCCAAGTTATTGCCAATATGAAACTTGAAACAGTTTTCGGGGCAATACTCCTAGAAAGGTAGAATAGAGTGCTGATGTTGATTAGTAAAAATGGTATTCGGACTACACTTTTCGGATATTGTGTTTGGACTTTCTAAAACTCTAGCGAAACACTATTAGTAACAACATCATACATATATAGATTGATCTTCATTGAAGACGTCATTGTGACTTATTTAGGGAAAATGGCGCTCGCATTAAGTTACTTTAAACATTGTAAGTTTGGTAAACTTAGCGGATCGAAATTTGGAAGTTTAGCGGATATGTAGTTAGATTAGCGCAATTTTTGAAAACGTGTGAAACTTAACTCAAATAGAGAGGACTGATATATTAATGTCTTGAAAACATAAAAAAATTTCCTAAAAATACTAAACATTTCTAAAAGTCATGTTGATTATGGATATACGTCAAGACTTGACGAAACTCTATGAATTTTATTTAGTCATACTTTAGATTATAAAACTACAAAACTTAAGCACAAAACCACATATGTATGTCTTTTCTCTTAACAAGAGTTCTTTGCTCGTACAAGTTTGTCGGTTAACTTTCGTTTACCTTAGGACAGCTCGTTCATTTTATTTAGTCGCAGTGTTGGACCTTTCGGCTTTTTTATTTTCTTCTCTCGTTGATTTCGATTCACCACTTTGTTTAAGGTGTGTTCAATAGCTCCCCACGTTGTACCTATTTTATTTATCAAATGCGTTATATGTTGGGTAGTGAGAAACATTGTTTTGCTTTTAAAATTGGACACAAGTTCTTATGATCGTGAGTTTTACATGTTTATGTGTTGCCTAAGTTTCCTGTGCAACAACAATATTGCGACAATACTATGTATGAACTGTTAGTCATTACTATGGCCAATTGGATTGGTTATAATTGTAGCGCTAGAAGTGCGTAATAGATCTTATTGGGAACTAACTTGCCCTATCTGGTTTGGTTCTAATGTAATTAGCTGTATGCGAACAAACAGTATATATGTCATTTGTCGATTGATTAAGTTTCCAAAGTGTAGGTCTTTTGGTTTGGGACGATCTAGTTTAAGGGCAGGAATAATTGGGGCATGTATTGAATACGCCATGTGTGTTATTAGCATCGGTGTCATGAAGCTTATAGTCGTAACAGTAAATTACTCTTTTTGTTATGTGATGTTTGTCAATCTGTCTGGTTTGTAGTCGTATATGCTCGTGCTTGAATCTTGTGGTTCAACTCTTTGTATAATTTAAAACCTATGTAAATTCGTACCAATCATTTTGTTGACGATTTTCAACACATGTTTTCTCATAGGTTGCTTGTGCTTGGCTTGTTTCTTGATGCTATATGGAGTCTATGTGCTATGTGACTATCGCTTAATTTCAAGATTTATCTATTTTGTTATATCTCTTGTCAGATTGTGTCAAACTTTATTATCGCTTCCGCATTACATGTAGTCTCTCTTATGAACGGTGTAAAACTTAATTATTTTGTTTTATGCAAACGAATGTGTGTGTGTGGTGTGTGTGTGTGTGTGGTGTTAGTTGGCAAGTTCTTTGATTGCTTTGTGTCTGGATTGTTATGACGTCATCGCCCTCTCAGACACGTATCGTCTGTCCAGGTCACGTATAGGGGGTGTGACACTTGGTGGAGTTACATGATTTAGCATTTAATTGATTTTAAGTTAGATCTCTACCAGCTTCAATGAGAAGTGCGTTTCGCATCTTTGGGTGTTTAAAGGATTTTCAATTATGGTGAACAAAAAGTGCGCTCCGCACTTTTTGTTCGTAATAGTGCGACGTTAACTTTTGTTAGTTTTCAAGGCAGTGAGCCTGTTTAATTTTGTTGGAGAGTATAATTGTGTATTACACGCTTAGCGTGACCGCTTTGACCCAACTAAAACGCGGAGTTGTTTTATGTACCGAGGTTATGACAAACTGTGAAACAGGTGTAGGGATGATTCAGCTTGAGTTTTTTACGCCTTACTCGTGTAAAGCTTGTGAGTATCTTCCATGTATTATTTCCTGCTTTTTGCTTCCACGACACGTTTCCAATAACCTTTACCAATGACATACTTATTCTCATTAATATGTACCAAATAGTTCTTATATTTAACCATTTATATATATTATAATTATTGATTACGCATGTATAAAACATGTATAATTTGCTGCGTTAGTCAAGTTGCTACGTTGTTGTTTAACTTTTATATTAATTGTTGCATATATTAATTGTTACATACATTGTAGATATTAAGATCATACATTTTATTGTAGATATTATACCGTAATTTTGTTAATCGATATGGATTTGGGGATGTTTGGGATACTGTTCAAACAATGTTTAAGTATTTAGTGTTATTGGGTAGTTCTTAGTGTCGGGCCTTTTATTTTTATTAACACCCAATTTTGGAGAGATATAATGAAATCGGATGTGGTTAGTGTGTTTAACAAGAAGTAGAGAAAAAACCTAATCGCCTAAAAAGAAAGAGGGTTGGGCGCCCTTCATGGCAAAATGAATGGGCTAAGTATCTTGATTGGTAGTACAGTCTCCATAAGTTTAGTATCTGTTTTATTGTCTCCGCATTATGTATTTTTTTAACTTTGTGAGCATGATCCTAACTATAGATGCTAAAAATATATTTAGACTAAAACATACACTGGTTTGTGTGACTGAAGACCTTTTCGATTTGAGGTTTAGTCACTCTTTTACTGTTATCACATTTTTAACCGTGTACTCACATTCAGTGTTGGGGGGTGTTAGTCCCCGGTTGTTTTTTAGTCTTAGAAATTAATCTAACTTGGTCTTATTTTTGTAAAGAGCGTTAGTTTTACTAACTTAGCAGGGCATGTGCCTCAAGTATGATGGGCAAACTCATTATTTCACGCTGGAGAGACTACTATCATATTCTACAAATTATCACAAACCCCCCATTGGGCACTTAGCCTAATCGTGTGTAACATGTGTTTTATTTGTGTTTAGTTGATTGTGAGGAATTTGTCAAGTAGCTGTGCATCAGGTGAGTTTCATAGTCCTATTTTTCTGTTTTTAAATTGGGATGGAAATGATGCAAATGTTTTGAAATGTTCCATTTCTGTGATTATGTGTTTTAAATTGCGTATGGACATTACATGACTATTATATGACTATGTGTTATTTGGGATCGGATGAGTACGCCTACTCAGTGTGATTTGTGATATTGATTAGGATCGGATGAGTATGCCTACTCAGTGATACTTATAGTATTGATTTGGGATCGGATGAGTACGCCTACTCAGTGTTACTTATGATATTGATTGGGATCAGATGAGTACGCCTACTCAGAGTTGGTTATGGTACCATAGGATCGGAGGGATACGCCTATCCTATATATGTTTGTGTAGTACATTCTGGTTAAGGTTGGTTGCTTATAGTGCCAGCTGTTCTAAGCCCGTATGTGAAATTAAGTGTGTGAATGTGTTGATTTGATTTTGTTGCTTGCTAGCATAGGGTCATGATAGTTTATTATTGTCCTACCTTGTTTGGTTAATCACAGTAAAAACGAGTATAATTGTGTATCTAAAACCTATGACTCTCACCGACATATTTGTTAACGTTTTAAGCATCATTTTCTGGTGACCATCTTGAGGAAAGCGAAGTTAGGTTGCTTGGCTAGAAAGACCATAGAAATTGTATTATGAAGTCTTCTTTTCTGGAGTCTTCGATTCTTAATTTCATACTTCGGTTGTTTTGTTTAATGATGACATTTAATTCAGATTTTATTTTCAAGTCTATGTATTTTGTGTGTGCGATTAACCTTATTACAAGACCCCTTTGTGTTTGGTATTGTCATAACACTTGGTTTTAATATAATTCATTTTAGACATTCTCTATTGTTGACATCAATGTTTTGTGATGATGCCTATCTTGTTACGCCTCACGTTTCCACCTTGGCGGGGTGTGATAGATTGGTATCAAAGCCAGGTTATAGAGAAGTAGGTGGTTTGACCTAGACTATAACATAAGATTCCTTCATATAGCTGCATAATAGGATCTATGTATTTAGCTATCCAGGCGTTTTGTTTTCTTATTTTTACTAAGAGTTTTATCTCGACCTACGAGCTACTCGATACCAGAAATGTCAGAATAGGAGCCAATTGAGGAGGAGCCTCTCGAGGAACCAAATGAGGAAGCGTAGTTAGAAGAGTCGGATGAGGAGGCCGACTTAGATCTCTTGTCAGATGCTCGTAGCAGGCCTGGACTCGCGGAGTCAGGTAACTCTTGCGAAAGCATAGTCAAACCCAAGAGAGGCCCAGCATAAGTTTATCCCGTCTTTTACCTTGACATGTTCCTATCGATGATTTCTTTTGGATATTACGTATTTTAGGCACTTCGAGACCTTCGTTTTCTTTCGGTCGTTTCTGATTTTATCCGTATATAAAAAAGTATTATTTTGATGGAGCATCATTTTTTTATGGAGTCCTGTAAGATGTGCAATGTGGTATATGTATATATATGTGCGTTATCATTGAGATGTGTAGTCTTGGAAGTAAGTACACATGTAAAAGGATGAAATTATAATTATGGGTGGTCAACATAATTATAAAGGCATCACACACGTAGACTTGTGACCATGATTGCATTGATTGGTATTTGTTTGTTAGTTGGCAGTGTAAGATGTTATATTATGTGCGGTTGTATTATAAATAGTTTCATAGTTGGTAATTTTCCCTCCTATATAACGTTTGTGGATACCTCAGATACATGTTATTACTATTATTACGATTTTTGTGTTTGTTCGTCTGCTTGATTATTCGCTCGGATATATAACCCTGATTTTAGCATTCCTTGTTCGTACCATGTCGGTATGGATGATCTAACTTTTCTATTAAACCTCTTATACAGTATTTCATTTCTATCTCATTTCTCATTTCAATTTCTTTCCTAAAATTGCAAATCACAATAATCGAGCATAGTGTTTCATTTGATCTTATGGTAATGGTAGCACCTTCATTTGGTCATAATCGAGCAAATAGTACCTCGATCCCACATTTAGGAGTACTTTATGGTAAGCTTTAATTACTTTTTATTTTTTATTATTTTATTTCAATATTGTGTTAGGAGCATGCAGAGTATGAGTAAAAATTAATGTTTTATGTTTCTTACACAAAATCATATGACAACCTGTTTACACTAAAAATCTATCACAGTGGAGATTTTACCTCACCACCAGATAGAAGATATCGTTTTGCAGTAATAGATTGGTATGATTTAGTTGATAATGAAATGTTTTCAATAAACGAGTATGATTCATTATTAGAGGACTTAGGTTTCAAGGATGGCGAGATTTTGTTCTCTTATTTTAGGATACTTGGAAAATCCTTAGATGAAGGATTGGCACCACTAATGTCTGGGGAAGATGTGCTTAGTCTGTTAAAGTATGTACCTAGATATAGAGAATTTGAGGTGTATGTTGAAAATAATGTTTTATCAGTTGAAAAGTTCTTGATGGAAGTTAGTTTGAGTAAAGATAAGGGTGTGGTTATTGAGGAAATTTTATAGGATGATGATGTTGAGACTAAAACTGAAGCTTCAACAAGTAAAGTAGCAACATTGGTTGAAGGTGATAATGAAAGTATTTATGTTTTTTCTGAGTCTGACCCAACTGGACACCCACCATGGTCTTCTGAAAGCATGAATGAAAAAAGGATAAATGGTAGAGTGAGGAATTCTAATTAAAAAAACTCTTATTTGAGTTTGACCAAGAGTTTGACTTAGATTGAGTCAGGATCCTATAAAGAAAGTTGAACACATGATGGAAGAGCCTGTGCATTATGAGTTTAATGGTTTAATGTATGGCACTGATGATGATCATAACATAAGTGGGATAGAAAGGGATTTAGAGACATGGAATGATGATAATAATTTGTTGCAGCAAGAGGATCTAGTTATTTGGCAACAGGATCCTTATCATGGAGATGATGATGAAGAAGAGTTTGTAGAGTTGTTTGCTGAGCTAGATCAACTAATTGAGCATGTAGCTTTTCTAAATGTTAAACTAAGAGAAAGTATGGTAGGTGTTGATGCTCTAGTTGTAGATGTTAATGCTTCAGTTGTACATGTTGATGCTTCAGTTATAGCTCTTGAAGAACTGTTAGAAAGGGTAGAGCATGTGGTTGACGAGGAGATTGAAAGACCAAAGAAGAGAAAAAGAGAGAACGAAGATGAGAGTGCATCTGGCAATGTTCCCTTTGGAAGACTAAACAATAGGAGAAGGTTAAATCCAGCTAAGACGGCTGAAAAGGCAATGGAAGATTATGGTTTGGGATTTCATGTTTAAGACACTTATATGTTGTTATGGTACCTCTATTGTCACGGTACCTATATATATAACTATATTTGGTTATAGTTATGTTTAAGATACTTATCTGTGATTATGGTTATGCAGTATCTTTTGCATCCTGGTCATGTTTAAGTCACTTATCTTTTGTTAATGGTTCTTGACTATAATAGGTAGTTATTTATTTTGGCATTTGTATTCCATGTATTTGACTTGCATAGAGTCTTTGGAGCATTCTAGTTGACGTCTAACAGTCAAACTTATGTTATTTGTAATCATTTTTTGGTTCACATAGGTGTTTGGATCAATCGAATTAACTATCATAAGTCAAACTTGTAGACATTTTTGGTAACCGTATATATTCTACTTGACTGGAAACAGCCAAACTTGTGTAAAAAGAAGTAATTGTTTACAAGTTGTGTTAGTTTTCTCTTGTAGACTAGTTTACAAGTTGCATACTTAGATTACAAGTTGTTGCAGTTAAGGGTAAAGAGAGGTAATTTTAGTCATTGTAATTAAATTTCAAAAGTCATACTTGAGTTATTTGTAATCATCTTTTGGTTCACAGGGGTGTTTGGATCACTTGAATTGACTAACGTAAGTCAAACTTATGGTCATTTTTGTCAATTGTATGCATTTAAGTTTACTTGCAACAGTTAAACTTGTGTTATTTGTAATCATTTTTTGGTTCACATAGGTGCTTGGATCACTTGAATTGACTAGAATAAGTCAAACTTGTGGATATTTTTTGTAACTGTATGCATTCTAGTTAACTTGCGACAGTCAAACTTGTGTTATATGTAATTATTTTTTTGTTCGCATGGGTGCTTGGATCAGTCGAATTGACTAGTATAAGTCAAACTTGTGGACGTTTTTGGTAACTGTGTGTATTCTAGTTAAGTTATAATAGTCAATATTGTGTTATTTGTAATCATTTATTTGTTCACATGGCTGTTTGAACCAGTTGAATTAACTAGCATAAGTCAAACTTTTGGACATTTTTTAGTAACTCTTTGCATTCTAATTGACTCGCAACAGTCAAACTTATGTAAAGAAAGGTAACTGTTTACATGTTGTGTTAGTTTTCTCTGTTGGACTTGTTTACAAGTTCCATACTTGATTTACTAGTTGTTGCAGTCAAGGGTAAAGAGATGTAATTGTAGGCATTGTAATTGACATGCAAAAGTCAAACTTTCGTTACTTCAAAGGGTGTTTGGTTGACTGAAAGAAGGCAAAAAAGGGATGGTAATTGTTAAGTAACCTTCTTTTTTTATGAAATTTGAAGATATATTACCACCAAAAACATCATACTTTTACAAGGAAGCTAAGGATCAAAAACATACTAACAGTTCAAGATTAATACAAATTGTAGATACAATTGAAACCAATTAAAACTTCCTTCTGTATTGCACATTTCATTCACCGCCACTACATTTCCTATACACTTTGCAGACTTTAAGCCAGTTCCAGTGTAGAATCAACTTAAAACAACAAAGCTACAAACCTTATTACTGTTAAGACCAATTGCACATATTACATTTCCTCCTTGAAGGCTAGACCATAAAGCCAGTTGCAACTACCCCTGATAGCAAACTTACAGCCTAAACATCCAAGCAAGGAATCGTCCAATGCAAAGGTGTTGGTTCCAATTGAATGGATCTTTTATTAGCTTAGATAAATCTAAACAACTAGATTAGAAACCTTGTGGTGTATATATAAAGACTATGCGGAATTAATCTTTATATACTCAGAAGAAACAATCAAACAATGAACACAGAACTTTCACAAAGCTTTCAATATATTAAACAAACCACAAAATAACTATATGTTTTGCCTTACAATGAAAGACTCTAACTATTATATGAATTGGACGACTATGAAAGTATATGAAAAAGAGATATGTCTAACTATGCCGTAGGGTTCCTTTTATACACTAAGGAAAACCCTAATAAGCTTACAAAACGCGTTAGAAGATTATGCAGAGATCATGCATATCTATTCCTAATTTATCTCATACATATCTCATAAGCAACACTAATATACTAACTAACAGTAGTAACTATATACTGACAGTACTAACATTGCACTAACAATACTAACTATAACTAGCAGTATTAAGTCCTTCAGCAGCATTATTTTGTAGAAGCTCTTTAATTCCCAACAATCCTCCCCTAAACTTATGATTTACCTTC